>CAUYQG010193121.1:0-41118 GCA_963574415.1 Tarsius wallacei
TAGCGTGCGCCTGTAGTTCCAGCTACTTGGAAGGCTGAGGCGGAAGGATCGCCGGAGCCCAGCAGGTCGAGGCTGCAGTGGCCGGGAGCGGCCACTGCACTCCAGTCTGGGTGACAGAGTTAGACTCCAACTCAAAAATAAAATAAAATAAAATAATTATTCTGACTTTAGTGGGGTAGGAAGAGAAGGTGGGTGGGAAGAGACTCACTGGGAGATTCCTGCAGTAAGTCAGGTGAGTAACAGTGGAGAGATCTGGACCAGGGTAGTGGCATTAGAGAGGTTCTCAGTGGAGGATTCTAGTGGCATTAGAAGCCAAAATGGACAGGCTGTGGTGATTACTTTGATATGTGGAGTGAGGGCAAAGAAGATGTCATGAATCTAAGGTTCCCAATTCCACGCTGTGAATGATGCTTTTCTCTGAAATAGGAAGCACTGGTTGAGGACCAAGTTTGGGCATGGGGGAGTCAGATCATGGGTCAAGTTCACGATATGTGGTTGAGTTTGAGAAGCCCATGAGACCTATGACAGAGAGACTGATTAGGCTGTTGAACAGGTGAATCTGGAGCTTAGAGGAAAGATCTAGGTTAGAGGTATAGACAGTCTTTGGAGCCAAGCGTTTGGGTGAGGGCACGGGGCTGGGGAGGGAATGTTACAGAGTAAAATGAAAAGAGCCTGGGGGCCGGGCTAGGTGGCTCAGTCTGTAATCCTGCGCTTTGGGAGGCAGAGATGAGTAGATTGCCTGAGCCCGCGGGTTTGAGACCCGCCTGGGCAACTTGGCGAGACCTCATCTCTACAATCAATCAAAAATTAGCTGGGCGTGGTGGCACTTACCTGCAGGTCCAACTACTTGGAAGGCTGAGCGAAAGGATCGCCGGAGCCCAGCAGATCGAGGCTGTGGTGGCCAGGAGCGTGCCACGGCCCTCCAATCTGGGCGACAGAGTGAGACCCCAACTCAAAAAATAAAAATAAAAAAGAAAGCCTGGGACAGATCCTTGAAGAACTCCAGCATTTAAAGATTGGTAGAAACCGGGCTTGGTGGCTCAGCCTGTAATCCTGCGCTTTGGGAGGCTGAGGTGAGTGGATTGCCTGAGCCCGCGGGTTAGAGAACCCCCTGGGCAGGCGAAACCTCATCTCTACAATAAATCAAAAAAATTAGCTGGGCGTGGTAGTGCACGCCCGTAGTTCCGGCTACTTGGAAGGCTGAGGCGGAAGTATCGCCGGAGCCCAGCACGTCGAGGCTGCAGTGGCCGGGAGTGACCACTGCACTCCAGTCTGGGTGACAGAGTGAGACTCCAACTCAAACAAACAAACAAACAAACAAAAAACAAAGACTGGTAGAAGAGGATGAATAAGCAATGGAGGCTGAACAGTGGCCAGCGAGGTAGGAGGAAAACCACGGGGTGATTGTCCCAAGAAGCCAAAGAAAGACAGTATTGCAAGAAGCAGGGAGTGTTTATCAGTATGAGGTACTGCCTAGCAACCAGTAACATACAAGGAGGGACCTCCTAAAAAATGGAATTATTTTTTTTGGAGGTGGGCCTCTTGTAGTACAGACTTTCCTCACTAGGTAAGTGTCTTAGGAGCCCATTGGCATGAGTGTACCAGCTAGCATTGCTGTAAGAGGCTGCCTTCAGCTCCTGTGAATACTTTTCTGGAGATTCTTTCAACATGTTTGCCCATTTCATGATGGGTGATTTATGAGCACACCTGTCTACACTTCAGTGAGTGTTCAGCAGTTTTTGACCAAAAACATCATGACCCTGTTCTCCAACCTTCCTAATTACCTGATCTTGCCCCAAGCCACTTTTTTTTGTTGTTTCCTCCCCATGAAAAAAAGTCCTCAAAGGAGAACGTTTTGTGAAGAGGTGAAACAGAAAACAGCAGAAGCACTAAAAGGCATCAAAACTGATGAATTCAAAAACTGTTCTGAGCAAAGGAAAAAGTGTCTTGATAGGTATATTTTATCAAACAGAGAGTACTTTGAAGATGACTGAAGTTTAAACATGTAAAAATAAATACACAATTTTTTAATAAATAAACTCCGGTTTAGGGGTCCCCCTCATGAAGTCTGAAAAACATTCATCAGCTTGTGGTATGGAGACTACTGGTACCTCAGTGAGAGAGATTTTGATGGAGTGACAGCAGGAGAAGGAAAGGATGTTGGAGAGACTAAGTTGGAAAGGAGGAAATGGAGACAGTGAATTTAGGCAAAGTTGAGGATTGACTTTCTTTCCTTTGCCAGGCTTCATCTTAATTTTTAAAAAAATTATCTAGGAAGGGAGAATTTCAGGACACCAAGAGGCAGAGGCCAACTGAAGGGAAATTTTTGTACTATCCTTTTATTTTCTACTCCAAAAAATATTCAACAACCTTTAAATATTATCCACCTTTGTTTCAACACTCTGTGGATGAGATTTCAAGGTTTTTTGTTTGTTTTTGGTTTTTTTTCCAAATGTCCCAGTGGGTCTGGATCTCTCACTTGCAAGGAGAAAAGACACACAGAGTTCCTCACACCTCGGTAATTCCTTCAATGAGACAAAGAAGGCAGAAATGGTGTGTAGCCATAATGTTGGAGCTAAACCCTATTCCCTCACTTGAGGCCATTTCAGCAGACAGGTCTTACTCTATTTTAAAATTCTAACACAAAGGAACAAGTTGGTATGATTTGGATAGAACTTTCTTACCAAAATTCTGAAGTGTTACATGCTCCATTTGTGGCAACATGAGAAAATTATCTGAGAAACATGCGGCAGATCTTAGTATAACTTGGTTTTATTTTCCCCAAAGAATTAGAAAAACTTCTTACCTATGTGGTGAGTATCAGAGGAATATTTTTTCAAGCCTATAAGAAGGAATTTGACCAAAACCAATTTTGACCAAATAACAACTGTTTCAAGAAGTTTGGTTGTGAGGGAAGGGTAGCTCCTGGAGAAATCAAAGAAATTTTCCCTAATGTCTGAGAATTTGGCATGATTAAGTGTTGATAGAAAAGAATGAGGAGGAAGGGATTGATTAAAAGATATAGGAAAGGCCGGGCTCCATGGCTCAGCCTGTAATCCCAGCACTTTGGGAGGCCGAGGTGAATGGATTGTCTGGGCCTGCAGGTTTGAGACCAGCCCGGCCAACTTGGAGAGACCTCATCTCTATAATAAATAAAAAATAAGCCAGACTCGGTGGCTCAGCCTGTAATCCCGCGCTTTGGGAGGCTGAGGTGAGTGGATTGCCTGAGCCCGCGGGTTCGAGACCCGCCCGGGCAACTTGGTGAGACCTCATCTCTACAATCAATCAAAAAATCAGCCGGGCGTGGTAGCGCATGCCTGTAATTCCGGCTACTCAGAAGGCTGAGGTGGAAGGATCGCCGGAGCCCAGTGGGTTGAGGCTGCGGTGGCCGAGAGCGGCCACTGCACTCCAGTCTGTGCGACAGAGTGAGACTCCAACTCAAAAAAAAAAGAAAATTAGCTGGTCGTGGTAATTCCACCTGGAAGGCTAAGGTGGAAGGATCGCCAGAGCCCAGCAGGTCGACACTGGGGTGGCCATGAGTGTGTCATGGAACTCCAGCCTGGGCAATGGAGTGAGACTCCAACTCAAAAAAAAAAAAAAAAAAGATACAGGAAAGAGAAAGAATATTTCAAGGACCTCAAACTCAAATGTCCCACAGGTCAGGTAGGTCACCTAAGTGAATGAGGCTTTGGGATATAAGAGACACAGAGAGTGGCAGGGACTGCAGGAGATTAGAGAGTACAGACTCCTTCTAAATGTTAGTTCAGGCACAGGGGAGTTTGGGGGAGATGCAACTGTTTTTTGCTTTTTTGTTTTTGAGTTGAAATCTCACTCTTGTCACCCAGACTGGAGTGTAGTGGTATACAACCTGCTGGGCTCTGGCGATCCTTCCATGTCAGCCTTCCAAGTAGCCAGAATTACAGGTGCGCACTACCACACCCAGATAATTTTTGATTTATTGTAGAGATGAGGCTTTGCCAAGTAGCCCGGGCTGGTCTTGAACTTGTGGGTTCAGGCAATTCACTTGCCTTGGCTTCCCAAAATGCTGGGATTACAGGCTGAGCCACCAAACCTGGTCACAACTGTTCTTGATTGTGATAGTAGTATACACACAAATGCATGTTTGTCAAAACCAGCAGAAATCATACACCATTTTAAATGGATTTTACCTGTTTGCAAATTAGTCCTTAATTTAAGTAAAATAAAAACAAAAATTAAAAGTACCTATGTGAACCAGATAAAACATGTCTATGGGCCAGACCTGCACACAACCATCTAGTTCTAAGGCCTCTGAAATAACTGAGAGAATAAGGCTTCTCAAATGATGGGAGGTGTGGGACCCCAGGTGGAGATATCTGCCTCAGGTGGAGGAAGGATGCGATCTCTATGGTAACAAGAGGAAAAGCAGTAAAGGAGTGAAGGAAGACAGGAAAGTTTGTGGCAGGAATTGGAGGAATTTCTAATCTGATGACTATTTTACCACTATGATGTGACAAGTGGAAAGACAGATACTTGAGAAGAGTAGTGAAGTTTTGATAGAGCTACAAAGGAGATTATGAAAATGAATTGACCAGGAAAATGTGGTGGGATTGTTAAGTAGTATTTCTTTTCCTTTTTTTTTGAGTTGGAGTCTCACTGTCGCCCAGACTGGAGTGCAGTGGCTGCTCCCAGCCACCGCAGCCTCGACCTGCTGGGCTCCGGCGATCCTTCCGCCTCAGCCTTCCAAGTAGCTGGAACTACAGGCGCGCACTACCACGCCCAGCTGATTTTTTTGATTTATTGTAGAGATGAGGTCTCGCCAAGTTGCTCAGGCGGGTCTCGAACCCGCGGGCTCAGGCAATCCACTCTCCTCAGCCTCCCAAAGCGCTGGGATTACAGGCTGAGCCACCGAGCCCAGTCTTAGGTAGTATTTCAATCCCTGCTGAGGTTGGTGATTATATTTACCAGGATTGAGATTGATTATATTTACTAGGATTGATACCAAAAGACAAACACAAACTAATAGTAACTTACATAAGATCAAAGTTTATTTCTCTTTCACATAAAAGAATTATGGAGGCAAGGCTGGTACAGGATTCCATCAGGGATCAAAACCACTACTTTTTGCTTCAGCATCTTGGCTTCCATCCTCAAGGTCACCTCATGGTTCAGGATGGCCACAGGAGCTGCATCAGAAAGCAGAAAAGTGAGGCTCTTCCTGCTGAGTTGACTCAACATTTAAGCTTTCCTGCGGCAACCCTCAGCATTCTCCCTCCTTTGTTTAGCTATTCATTTGGATTGTCGTCATATTTTGGCTACTGTGAATAGTGCTGCTATGAATAATAACACATGTTTATATTGGTTTTTCCTCCTTCCCTGTTAGTGTGGGAAATAGAATGGTGTAGGAAGAATCTGGAAGCAGAGAGGCCACTGCAATAGTCCAGCTAAAGAGAAGCCCCTTGAAGATCCGGATTAAGGCAGCTAACAGAAAGAAGGAACTAGATTTGTCTGTTTTTATTCAGTCATAAAAAGGAACGGAGTCCTAGCACAAGCTACAACATGAATGAACCTGAAAACATTGTACTGAGCGAAAGAATACAGACACAAAAGGGTACATATTATATGTTTCCATTCGGTGACAGTTTGAGAGAGGCAGGAGCCTGGTGGACAGGGGAGGGAAATGGGAACCATACTGGAATTTTAGCTTAAAGACAATGTTTTAAACTGTTGCCATTTTTGAAGCCCAAACATTTGAGAATTCTGACAGCTAGTATAGTAATAATTACTATTAAAACCCACATAAGCCGGGCTCGGTGGCTCAGCCTGTAATCCCGCGCCTTTGGGAGGCTGAGGTGAGTGAATTGCCTGAGCCCGCGGGTTCGAGACCCACCTGGGCAACTTGGCGAGACCTCATCTCTACAATAAATCAAAAAATCAGCCGGGCGTGGTAGCGCGCTCCTGTAGTTCCAGCTAATAGGAAGGCTGAGGCGGAAGGATCGCCGGAGCTCAGCAGGTCGAGGCTGCGGTGGCTGGGAGCAGCCACTGCACTCCAGTCTGGGCGACAGAGTGAGACTCCAACTCAAATTAAAAAAAAAAAGAGAAAAAAAAAAAACCCCACATACATCTAACCACCTGTGGAGACAGGTGTTTCCAAGTACCCAGAAGCAGAGTTACCTTTAGAGTTTGCAGTGTCCTTGGGCAAATTTTTTTTGCGGAGCTTCTGTTTAATAGAAATTTAAGTCACCCAAAGTCAGCATGTCAGCACCATTCTGGTGCTCAATCTTGCAAGATCCCTCAAAGAAATATCATGTTGGCCAGTGGAAGTAATCTATTCACCAGGCTGCCCTCCTAGAATCTAGTATGGACCATAGTGCTCAGAGACAACCCCATAAATGTAAGTCCTGGAGCTTCTCAGGGCATCCTGGTCAACCCCACATGTGGGAGTGAGGGGAGGGGAGTTGAGAGTCAGAGTGCCCCAAGGTGAACCAGAGGTTGAGGCCCATGTGGGACCAAGTCCAGGCTGGACAGCACTGCCAGCTCTCCTGGAGAGGGGTTTAGAAGACTATGAGGAAGGCACTCCAAAGTGCAAGGTCCTCTGAGGTGCGAGGCCTTATTCACCCAGGTCTAAGGATGGTCGTTCCCAGATGATGTGGGACTAATGTCAATTTCCAAAAAAAGCAGAATAAAAGATGGAAGCCAGCATTTGTTTTGAGTATGGCCTACTTGCCAAGCACAATGCAAGATGCTTGTCTCATTTGATTCTCACAAGTACCTTGTGAGGCAGGTAATACTGTAACCAAGAGTTTCTATCTCAGCTTTTGAGAAATGGTGTTAAGTCTTTTTCTCTCTTAGCCTACATTTTAAAGTGTTCCCCACCCCCCTTCTAATCTAGTTGTGTACGTGCTTAAGAAATTCCAGAGGTTATTCCAGAGGCTGACTTGGAATAACAGAGTATGGAGACCACACAGAACCTGGAATTCTCCATTGTTTAGAGGTTGTCCGAAGGCAATTAATCACCTGGCCACAATCAGGATGGCATCAGCCAGCTCTCCAGGTGAACAACAATTCAAGATAATCATCGAAGCAAGATCTGCCCTTTATGCTGCTCCCAGATAATTCTCATTCCATTCTTTCCCTTTAAAATTCCCTATCCTCAGCCTAAAACTTTGAAATGGTTTCTTTGATGCTTGAGCCTGGCCATTTCCCCATCTGCCAGCTTTTAGAATAAAGCCACCTTTCTTACACTAAATCTCATGCTTGTTTATTTTGGCCATAAGCAACGAGTAGAAGAACTTGCAATCAGCAATAATATCATCAAACTCATTTCACAAGTGAGAAAACCATGTCCCAGAGAGATTATGTGACTTCCCTCAGGTCACCCAGTGGTGGATCTACCCTCTCAAATGGGCTCTCTTTCAATACCCCGGGTGAATACCATGGAGTCTTACCTTTTCCACTCCTGTTAAAAGGAAATGTATTAGGCCAGGCATGTGGCTTACGCCTGTAATCTCAGTACTCTGGGATGCCAAGGTGGGAGGATTGTTTGAGTCCAGGAGTTTGAGACCAGCCTGGGCAACATAGTAAGACCTCATTTCTACAAAAAATGAAGAAGTTAGCTGGGTATTATGACGTGTGCCTGCAGTCTCAGCTACTCAGGAGGCTGAAGTGGGAGGGCTGCCAGAGCCCAGGAGTTGGAGGCTGCAGTGAGCCATGATCATGCCACTGCACTCCAGCTCCAGCAATGAACATGCCACTGCACTCCAGTTCAAAAAAAGGGAGAGGGGCATGTACTATTTCTCTACAAGGAGTTTGGTACTCTGACCTCTCTGGGTGCTGGAAATCCTCTGACTGAGTACATTCCACATGGAGCTTCTGTGACTAGGCTTTGGCCATAGCCCAACGTCCCTTCTGATCTCTTGGCAAAGGGATAGGGAGTACCCTTCCCTGATTTGCATCCTGCGGTTCCACGACACCTAAATCCCTGTTCCAGGCCCTAGGACTCCACCTGTGCTTGATAATTCCCTGCCTGTTGCTTGGGGAAGGTTCAGCTCACATGTGAAATGAACTTGAGCAACTCCCTGAACAAGTTTTAAACCAGAGGAAGAGCAGTCAGGGTGGGTGATGGAAAGTTTATTCTGAATCTGACAGGAAAGTGGGTTAAGATCATTCTGCGTCAGTCTGTGGTATTGTTAACAATTATTCTGGCTTGGATTCTCATTGGTTGGGACAGACTTTGGGCAAAAATCATTAAAGTGAGGTGTGGCAGTTCTCTGACACTGGCTGACAAAAGCCAGAACCTAGGCAAGGGACCAGGCTGAAATTTAAGGATGGCTACATAGCCAAGTCATTATTTTGACACTTTCACCTGAAGCCCTGAATGAGCGATGGCTTTGGGTCAGAGAAGATCTTCACTACTTTGACATCTTGGTCTTCTCTTGAGCCTCCATCTTTTTCCCTGACCTATAATTTAGGACCCCATACATGACCTCAAATGTTATTAGTTAAACAGAGCCCCTGTGAAGGCAGAAAGTGAAGATTTTCATCAGAGGGAGGGGAATGGGAAGTCCCAGTTCCTTTTAAACACAACATCCTGAAAGAGAACATCTGGACAGTGTTTAAGAATGAGACAAGGTGTCCTGTAGTTTCAGCAACACTTCAAGGTTGAGGTGGGTGAGGTGCTGAGTGTAACCACGAAGCAAAGTTCAGACTCAAAATAGGAGCTATTTAAACTCAACCCTAAGCCAAAGATTCCCTCAGTCCCCCTGTAAATGACACTTTCCTGTGGTCTTGAGAAGGGGTAAAGAAGATGCCTCTCAGAGGGGTCTAATATCAGGACAGACATCGTTTCTTCTATGTGTGTGGTTATGCCAGGATCTGAAAGTTAGTGCCCACTCTTAATTTTTGACCTATAGCAAAAGAGGTTGTAGATAGGAAATGAGGAGCCTAAAGGAGCCTAGTTTCTAAGTCACTTGGTAGAACAGTGACAAATTTTCTGGATGAGAGAATGACTTCCAGATTAACTCATTCCCCAGCACTAGTCCCCCATCCCAGTCAATTTTCAAGTTGAGATGTGGACCCAGCCCCTGGGGTGGCTGCTTGCACTACACCAGCCCCAGGAAATACCACACATTTTCATTATAGTTTCATGGCTGGTTGCTCTGGGCAAAAGGACAATGGTTCCCCCTTAATAGTTTGTGTTTAACTGCTGTGACAGAAACCAATGCCTTGATTATATGATTTCAGTATGGCATAAAATCATGGGCCTATATAAGAAGTAGAGGCAGCAAAGAGTTATGTAAGGTTTAGTTTTCAAAGTCAACAGAAATGGGTTTCAGGTTACTGGATTGACAATGCGGAAAAGGAAGCTTGGGCCTTTCAAGTACAGAGTCAATGCCTCTTGTATGGCCTGTCTGACCGGCAGCACATTCTCAGAGGTGTTTCCCTCAAGTGCCAGCTTGACTCCTTCAGTTTGGGTCTGTAAGATGTAGTAGTAGCTGTTCTTACAAGGAAGATTAGTGTAGTGTGTTTGAATTCAGTCCAAATCGCAGAGCTACCTTGATACTGGATTACTATAGGATTCTCAACCCTGAGTTTGAATTCTGTCTTGATTAGTCTGTATCCATGAACAAATTACATCCCTTCTCAAAGTCTCAGTTTTTTCATCTTCAAAGGGGACATGATAATAGTACCTCTTTACAGGATTGTGAGGATTACAGGCGCTAATACATTAAAGCACTTGGCTCAGTTCAGGGCACACAGCAGCTCTCAATAAACAGAAGTGATTATGACTTTAAAAATCATACCACTCCTTGCTTGGCTTTCCTTATTTTTCTGAAGGAGCCCCTGTTTCGGACAATAGAAGTTGTCTGGTTGGTAACGCACTTACTTCATTATCTGTTGTCCCATTCATTTCTGGATAGTTTACCTTCCGTCCTAATGCGGCGCCTATGGTTATTACTTCAACAAATGACTCAGTATTTTTGGTAGTGAAGAAGACAGGACAATGGCTTGTTGATACCTTACTTGATATGATAAATAAGGAAGGGTGAAGGTATTTGTCGAGTAACCATAGGCTGAGTACAGCATCTAAAAAACGTTGAGCCTCACAAAGGACTCAAGTTACTGCAAAAGTTTTCTGATGAACATAGAACAATGATGATAATTTATGTTCTCTCTAGCGCTCTAAATTCACCTGTCACATGACTTAGTGAATGTCTCTGGTATTATCGAGAGACAATATGTTACTTTTTTTCTTAGTTTTCATAGTATAAATGCAATAGAGGAGATTCAAGTTAATAAAAATAATATGTGTCTTTAAATTTGAAAATTGAGGCCAGGTGCAGTGGCTCAAGCCTGTAATCCCAGCACTTTGTGAGGCCAAGGTGAGGGGATTGCCTGAGCCCACGGGTTCGAGAATAGCCTGGTCAACTTGGTGAGACCTCATCTCTACAATAAATAAAAAAAAATTAGCTGGGCGTGTTGGTGTGCGCCTGTAATTCTGGCTACTTGGAAGGTTGAGGCGGAATGATGGCCTGAGCCCAGCAGGTTGACGCTGGGGTGGCCATGAGCATGCCACAGCACTCCAGCCTGGGAGACAGAGTGAGACTCCAACTCAAAAAAAAATTTTTGAAAATTGAAAAAGAAAAGAAATTTGAAAATTGGCTTTACTGTCGCCTCCACATTAACTAAAGGCTTCAATTTACAGATTGGACCTAAAAAACTCATTTTTGTACCATTAAATACCATCATAGCCCTCAGAATATTCAGCATAGCCCAAATTAAATTAATTTTCTATGAATTCATTTCTTCTTATTTATTTGTAGAGACAGGTTCTCACTATGTTACCCAGGCTAGTCTCAAACCCCTGGCCTCAAGCAATCCTCTTGCCCTAGCCTCACAAAGTGCTGAGATTACAGGCATGAGCCACCACACCCAGCCCCCATTTCTTAAACTACCTCACCTTTCCAACTACCCATTTCTTTTCTTTTCCTTTTTTTTTTTTTTTGAGTCAAGGTCTCACTCTGTCACCTTGGCTGGAGGGCAATGGCACGATCACGGCTCACCACGGACTCAACCATCTGGGCTCAGGTGAGCCTTTCACCTCAGCCTCCCGAGTAGCTGGGACTATAGGCATACACCACACTGCTAATTTTTTGATATTTTCGTAGAGATAAGGTCTCACTATGTTGCCTAGGCTGGTCTTGAACTCTTGAGTTCAAACAATTCTCTTGCCTCAGCCTCCCAAGGTGCTAGGATTATAGGTGTAAGCCACCATGTCTGGCCTCCAACTACCCATTTCTGTCATGGTATTTCCATCTTCTAATCTCCAAAGTCAGAAATCTTGATATGAGCTTGGTCTTACTGCTGCATCATGGTCAAGCAGACTGGTTAAGGTCCTGGACTACACATCCTGGATTTGATGCTTGGTGATACCATTTACAGCCATGTGGCACTGGGCTCATAACTTAGCCTTCCTGTGCTTTCATTCCCTCATCTGTAAAATAGAAAAAATAACAGACTAAAAATAGTTGTTGCTGTGATCATTAAATGAGATAACGTTTAGCACATTGCTAGTATATAGTAAATGCCTGATAAAGCTTTGCTACTAATTTTATTATTATTACAAAAAGTTTTTTTCCCCCCTCAAGGGACAGGGCCTGTCTTGCTCTGTTGCCCAGGCTATAGTGCAGTGGTGCAATTGTAGCTCACTGCAGGCTCAAACTCCTGGGCTCAAGTGACCTTATCATTTCAGCCTCTTGAGTAGCAGGCACTACAGGCACACACCACCACACCCAGATGCATCTGCTCAATAGATGAGCTCTTATCATCTTTGGCCTGGGTTACAGATACTTTTAAGATCTTTTTTTTTTTGAGTTGGAGTCTCACTCTGTCGCCCAGACTGGAGTGCAGTGGCACGCTGATGGCCACCGCAGCCTCGACCTCTTGGGCTCCAGCAATCCTTCTGCCTCAGCCTTCCAAGTAGCAGGAACTACAGGCTTTTTAAGATCTTATCATCTTTGGCCTGGGTTACAGATAATGCTGTTTAATTTTATGTTGCATTCGGACACTCTTCTCCTCATCCCATCCTTTAGGACTTTGCCAGACAGGTCTCCCTTAAACACTATGTAAGTTTCCAGTTCAGAATCCATAATGGCTCCTTTTTTTTTTTTGAGTTGTAGTCTCACTCTGTCACCCAGACTGGAGTGCAGTGGCCGCTCCCGGCCACTGCAGCCTTGACCTGCTGGGCTCCGGCGATCCTTCCGCCTCAGCCTTACAAGTAGCCGGAATTACAGGCATGCGCTACCATGCCCAGCTGATTTTTTGATTTATTGTACAGATGAGGTCTCGCCAAGTTGCCCAGGTGGGTCTCGAACCCGTGGGCTTAGACAATCCACACACCTCAGCCTCCCAAAGCGCTGGGATTACAGGCTGGGCCACCGAGCCCTGCTCATAATGGCTCCTTAATACCTTCGGTTTCTAATACACACTCCTCTGGTTAACTTCCAAGGTCCTTGAGAATTTACCCTGTTCAGAGTCTGGTAAGGTGTAGCATATGTTGTACCCGAATTACCGAATCCGAGAGACCACCAAAGAGCCAGCTCCGATGCAAATCACACGAGGGTCTTTATTCAGGCTCGAGTCTGGGCTCACGTCCATTACCGACGCAGCGGCTCAAGAACAAGAGCCCCAACTCAGTACAGCAAGCAGTTTTTATGCACAGTTACAAGGGAGGGGACAGGGTTTCAAACCTGTTCGCACATGATTGTTTTACATTCTATAAACATGTTTATAGAAATACTGATTGGTTGGTTTGTACGAGTGCGGGCTTTTTGACTGACCATGACTGACCAACGGTCAGACGGGCTGGGTGGAACCAGTTAGGCCATCTGGGATGTTGGATTACTAGGGGAGTTTTTACTTGGGGGTCAGGTTTGCACAGTCACTGTGACTGTGCACAGGCTGGGCCCTGGGTTTGAGAAAAACATGTTTACAAGAATTTTAGGTGGGAGAGTGAGCATACAAGCAAGTTTGAAACATCATTATGAGGTAAGCATTTTTTTTTTTTGGCCTCTAGGCCACTAATGGAGGCTTATATTTTAACTACAAACCACTGCAAACATTTTCACAAACCACTTTTAACAGCAAAATATCACAGCAAAACATTCTAGTCCTGGGGGCTGAGGTGGAAGAGTCGCCTGCACTTCAGTTTCACACACACACACACACACACACACACACACACACACACACACACTTGCCTAGCGACTTTGGGCCTCTCAGCATATAGATTGAGAGCATAGGCTCTGGCCTCTACAATTTGTTAACTGTGTGACCTTAGGTAACCGTGCCTTTGGTTCTTTCAAATTTTAAACTCCCTATTCAGGCTGATTCTCTCCTCTCAAGATTCTCTTGCTCCCTTCTTTCTTCCTAAGATGGCTTCAGAATGTAGGGGGAGGCTATAAATCCTCTTAGGAGTGGGATCACAGACCTCTGGCTCCTCTCTGGTCTTGGATGTCCTGTGGTCTGGTCTG
The DNA here is from genome assembly GCA_963574415.1 of Tarsius wallacei. Taxonomy (NCBI): domain Eukaryota; kingdom Metazoa; phylum Chordata; class Mammalia; order Primates; family Tarsiidae; genus Tarsius; species Tarsius wallacei. The sequence goes on from CAUYQG010193121.1 coordinate 13,512, forward strand.
GTTGTGCCGTGTCCTGTGTTGGTCTCTGCAAGGTTCAGGTGGTCCTACCTTGTTCTCTGAAACTCATGCTTAAGACCCTTCTTTCTTCTGCTGTAGTCCATCATCCCTCCCCTGTGGCTTCCCTTAGCCTCACCCCAGGCTTCTGTTGGTCCACTAGATAGTTTGTGCTGGTTATGAAAGAACTTCTGACTCCATTACATGCCACCCACAGGCTGTAGAAACCGTGGTGCTGTTTCAAATCCTCATATCCTTAGCAATTTCTAAACTACCTCATGGGTGGCCCCATATTGTTCTGGTATCATGAATATGGAGCGCCTCTGAGCATCTATAGTTTCCCCAGGCTTTGCTCTGAGAATTGAGAAGAAAGCCTCTGAATTGGTAGTTATCTAAACCCATGTTGATTTTGTTTTACCACCGCTTACTCCTCTTCAGTTTTGGAGATGGAGATGGGAAACCAGAACATCCATATTTCAATTCTTGCTATACTCTCTTTTTTTCCTCTTTTCCTTCCAGGACAAGTAGGGCTTTTAGCTTCCCTTCCTGTCCAGAAGGTCCTTCTTATGTGTCTTATCTTCTTTCTTTTGCACGCCAGTCTCATGGCCTAGTGTTAAAGGATAAATCACCTAAGGGAACCAAATAAGAATCATCAAGAAGGGAAAATACGGCCGGGCTCAGTGGCTCAGCCTGTAATCCCAGCACTTTGGGAGGTTGAGACGAGTGGATTGCCTGAGCCCACAGGTTCAAGACCCACCCGGGCAACTTGGTGAGACCTCATCTCTACAATAAATTAAAAAAAAATTAGCCAGGCATGGTAGTGTGCGCCTGTAGTTCTGGCTACTTGGAAGGCTGAGGCAGAAGGATCACCGGAGTCCAGCAGGTCGAGGCTGCGATGGCCAGGAGAGTGCCACTGCACTGCAGTCTGGGCAACAGAGTGAGACTCCAACTCAAAAAAAAAAAAAAAGAAGGGAAAATATGCTTGTGGAAGCATTTCAAAGGCATTATTCCAGTTATGCCTGGGATGTACTTGTTTCTTGTCTCTTTTCGTCCATATTCTACTCTTCATTTCCACACACGGCACTCATCCCATATTATCCTTGAGGCATTCTTTGACTACTCCTTCTCACTCCAGTCGAAACCCATTTTTTAAGAATCATCTATACACCTGTGTAGCCTCTCACAGTTTTATCTGGATTCTTCTACCTCTGAGACATTATATGAATCTCTAAACAGTACACTGTCCATCACCAGTTTTCTACGGTTGTTTCATGTGCACTAATTTTGTTTTTAGATTGTAAACTTATTTGAGGTAGAGACCATGTTTCCCCTCATGAGACCTAGCACAGTGTTAAACAGTCATTAAATATTGGATTTCCCTTGTCAACTGATCATAGGACAAAGAGATATTGGACTGACTGGCTAAATCTTGAGGACAAACTATCCCTCCCTTCCTCTGTCATGTCCTGGACTAACACTTACTGTGCCCTTACTGTATGTCACACCTTGTACTAAATGCTGTATTTGCATTGTCTTATACAATTCTCTCATCAGTTTATAACGTGAGTACCATTATTACACCCATTTTGTACATGTGAGAACAGAAGTTTAGAGAGATTGGGTAACTTTCCCAAGGTCACACAATCGTAAGGTGCAAAACCAGGATTCAAACCCAGGTTTGTCTAACTCCAAATCCCATGAACTTAAACTACTACTTGCACAGCTGCCATTGGTTCAGTTGTCCAGTGTGTTTTTTCACAGTTCTTTCTGTTAGCTCTTCAGGATAAGTGAATATTAGTTTAGGTTGCCAGTGATTATGCATTGGCTGTGCTTCTCAGATTTATATTTTACTTCTCTTCTATCCTAAGGAGTAGTGCTTTCATTCCTCATTTGAACACTATTTTTTTCCTCAGGTCTTCCCAGAGCTGATTATAAGATGAGACCCCATTTCTTTTCTTACAATAAAATGGTCTGGGAAGGTGGCTCATGCTTATAATCTCAGAGGATTGTTTGAGTCAGGAGTTTCAGGCCAGCCTGGGCAACATAGCACAACCCCATCTCTACAAAAAAATAATTTAAAATAATTAGCCAGGTGTCGTGGCTCATGCCAGTAGTCCCAACTACTCAGGAGTCTGAGGCAGGAGGATTGCTTGAGCCCAGGAGTTCAAGGCTGCAATGAGCTATGATTACACCACTGTACTCCAACCTGGGCAATAGAGTGAGAACTTGTCTCAAACAAACAAACAAAAACAGGGAAGAAAGAAAAGAAAATGGTATGCAGAATACCATATATCTTAGTTTCATAATCTAAGTGTACTTACTAGTATTCCTTCATAACCGTATATCCTTACTAGTACCCAAATACTAGTCCCTAAGGCTGTTAGTCTTATCAGGTACAGTTATAGATAAGAGAAGGCAGTCGCTCATATGTGGATTCATCAACCCAATGAACTGGCATGCAAACACCGGCTGAAGAAGAGTCAAGCACAAGAACTATCAATCACTTATTTCTGTTCCTCTGAAGTCAATTTTCTTAGTGGCTGTGAAATAAAATGTTATTCAGAACTTGAAAAAAGGCAAACAATGAGACCCAACATGGTCAGAAAGTGTATAATAATAGCAGATCTTGCTTTTTCTAATATTCCAACAATAAATAGCAACAATAAGTGTTTTTAAATGAACTGTAAGCTAACACATAGCACAATACAGAACTCTGGAGTTTCTATGTGTTCTAGCTTAATCTATGTCATTAAATTAATGTGGGTGCACGTCTAGGTGGCCAGCTCAAATCAAAAGCGACCATAGGAATGTCTTACCAAAACTGAAAAAAATCAAAGGACACTGGACTAAATTTCAGGTTCAAGTCACAATCTGGTGGATCTTCCTAGTGGTTAAAATGCGATTTGTATACTGGTCTTCTATTAAAACAATACAAACCTTACTGTCTCTGTGGTTACTTACCTCTATCACTCTATTTTTTTTTTTTTTGAGTTGGAGTCTCACTCTGTCACCCAGATTGGAGTGCAGTGGCCGCTCCTGGCCACTGCGGCCTCGACCTGCTGGGCTCTGGCAATCCTTCCGCCTCAGCCTTCCAAGTAGCTGGAACTACAGGTGCGCACTACCACGCCCGGCTAATTTTTGATTTATTGTAGAGATGAGGTCTCGCCAAGTTGCCCAGGAGGGTCTCGAACCCACGGGCTCAGGCAATCCACTCACCTCAGCCTCCCAAAGCGCTGGGATTACAGGCTGAGCCACTGAGCCTGGCTTCACTCTACTTTTTTAATTGAAGTTTTTTGTGGAGGGAGAAAAAGGGATGGCAAAATTTATTTTCTTTAAATATTGGCCAAGTTGCTGAAGTGTCCATGAACAAGAAAGTTCAGGTTTGCTAACTCTTTGTGAAGTAATAAGTCTAAATATGAATCAGAGGTTGGGGTTCTAATGGAAAGCCTAAAAATGTGGATAAAGACTAGGGAATGAGAAAAATAGAATGTTGTGTAAAGTCCTTTTATTAAAAAACTGAACAACCCTAGATCCCCCGAAGACTGTAATGTCCTAAAAATCATCTTAATACAATTTATATTCTTGCCTTAGTCTGCCAATTAGATAGCTAATGACTTTTTACATAAAAATTAGAGCAAGGTCTTTCCTCTTCCTCTATTTAACTTACTTTGAAAGTCATGCCCAGTGAAGTATCACAACATCCTAGGAAGATCTGTGTATGTGCATACAAGTACATTTAATTGCATGTTCCAACTTGCTCAGATTAGCCTTTTGGCAGTTAACTCATTTCATCTCCAAATAATATGGGTCTATTGAGAATGTTCATGTCTATTCTATAAAGCTAGGAATGACAGAAGGAAGTCTACCACCTTTCCCCAGGTCAAGGCAGTTGACAAACAGGAGAGAGGGGTCTTTAAAACAATAATGCTTACTCACACTCACACAAGTCATCATAGGAATTATTGATATTTGTTTCTGCATGGTAAGCACTATAGAAATATTGAAATATAATTTATTTGAGTGCCAGAGTGGGCCTCAATCCAAGTATTTATTAAAAATCTACTATGCTGGGAATAAGAGAAGTGAATCAGACAGACACTATTCCTTCCATCAGTCAAGAAACTGTCGCTTCTCAACCAACTGCTTTATATCAATGTCCAAGACAGATAAATGAGCAGTCTTATAACTAAACTGTGAAATGACAGAACTCTTTTGTTGACATAATTATTGACATCCAAGGAACTCTCAGCCTACTCTGTAGCTCATTCTAAGTTTCATATTTCCTGCTCTACATATTCTCCTTCTCTCTATAAACATCAAGACTAATGTGATTAGCCAGAATTAATGACCTAACTTGTCAGCCTAATTTTTTTGTGAGTCCCCTTCTTCTATTGAAGTCAAAAAGCTTAGTTTAGGCTTAATGTCAAACTAGACATTATTGGATGGTCCCTATGATTAAGAACCCACCTTACTAACTACTTCTTTTATTCACCAAACTCTCCAGAGCACAGGCTTCTCTCACACAGGGAAAGAATGGTTGGTTACATTTGGGGGTTGGCATATGGGGCTGTTTTCCAGAAGATGCCATGTGGGATGAATCCCAGAGTAGTCACAGGTTGCTTGTGGTTGGGTTTGGGATCAAAGATGAATATGGAATAAACAAGGACTTCAAGGTCTGAGATCACCTAAGGAGAAGACCAAGGAAATGCCTGGGCCCTGGAATATTTCACAGACATGCCACCTCCCTAAGATCACTAAGAAGGATTAAAGCCCCAGAAAGATGAAAAATGGACATTCTGTTGTAAAATTCAGAAAGTACACAAAGAAATGACAGCACTGGCCTTTGAAGAACATATCCTAGAACCTTGTTTTCATTTCACAGTATGATACACTGTTTTTGTTTTTGAGTTGGAGTCTCACTCCATCGCCCAGGCTAGAGAGCAGTGGCACAACCTGCTGGGCTCCAGTGGTCCTTCCGCCTTAGCCTTCCAAGTAGCTGGAACTACAGGTGCGCATTACCACACCTGGCTAATTTTTTAAAAATTTTATTTATTGTAGAGATGAGGTCTTGCCAAGTCGCCTGGGCTGGTCTTGAACCCATGAACTCAGGCAATACACTCACCTTGGCCTCTCAAAATGCCGGGATTACAGGCTAAGCCACCGATCCCAGCCGATACATTGTTTTTGAGACGCTGACCCAGAGTAGAGATTCAAAATAAGAAACTCTTTTCCTTCCTTAACTAGTTTACCTAGTCTAGAAATACATTAAGAGGAAGAGTCCTATTCATTAATTCTCATAACTACCCCCAGAGCTCCATACCAGAATTTTAGAGTGAAAATATTCAAGGGTGAAATGGAAAGGCAAAAATTATTGTGCAACTTTAGTTCTCAATCTGGCCCACATTTCCAACTGCTGCAGATTACTGTTAAACTGTGATCCAGCACCAGTCCATACCGAGCACTGCTCCAATGGCACAGAGCAAATGCTGCTGACAAAACTTCTAAGGGCTCTAATGAGTAGAGCTTGAGAGATGAGTAATTCCTGAACTGAGCATGATGCATATACATGGTTAGAGGTGGAGGGCATGCTTAATCTGGTAATTACTTACAGAAAATGTGGGTAATTTCTCTCGGGAGAACAAGCCCAATTACTCATAATGTACCATCCTGGGCAGTGCTAAGAGAATAGGTACTACTACACTATTAATTTAGGTCTGGCATACATTCACATTCTCTTAATGACCTCTCCTCCTCTTTCTTCCCAAAAGGTAATGAGCTAATAATGGTTGACAAGATTTCAGCAGTAGCATAATGGGCTTTCAGGTTGGAATTCTAGTTCTATCTCAAATGAGAACACTCATTTCATCATAGTATTCTGCTTTGATCTGTTCCTAAAAGCTGGAGATAGGCCATGGTGGACTTAGAAACAGGAAATACAGAACAGCCTTTTCCCCCTGCTGATCATATTTCCACCAGTATCTAGTACTTGGCCCATTAATAGTATTGCCAGATGCCTGCCTAGCCCTTGTTTCCCAGGATTCTCTCATAGCCATAACCAATGACTTCCCTAGAAAGGGCTCTTATAAAGTCTCAGGAAAGCTGAAGGTAGACATCAATCTTTTATACAGTTTGTCTTCTCCTGGGAGCCTTCACTAATGGAGCCAACATTATCCTACTCAGTGCTGCATTTCCTACTCAGTGTTTATATTAATCACCTTTCACATTCATTTATATACAAAGCTAATAAAGAGAAAAAGGATTCTGTGCCATACTAAGTGCATCAAGATGTTAACATAGGAAATAATAAATCATTATAATCATTATAAAATTTCAAGGTACTACTAAGGTTTCCAGAACTGAGGACCAAAAATAAATACTAAAGTGGTACATTTAGTACCACCAAAGCTACTACTATCTTTTGAGATGTGAACTTCACAAGGTATGCATATTTTAGATGACAAGACTCAATTTTTAAGAATGAGTAACTATCTCATTGGTTTTGCAAGGTTAGCCAGGAAACAGGTTGTCCATTTGAAGGGGATAATAAAGGAGTTTAATGGATACCAACTATAAGGGGGTGAACAGGACTAAGGGAAACAACACCAAGATTGTAAAATGCCTCAGTGGTGTCCAACAGATCTTTCTGCAATCAACGTCCTATATCTGCATTGTCTAATACAGTAGCCATTAGACACACATGGCTACTGAGGCTTTAATTTATGGCTAGTGTGACTAAGCCACTGAATTATTTATTATTAATGTATTTAAATAGCCATATGTTGCCATTAGCTACTATAGTAGACAGTACAGCTCAGGTTTAGCAGAGTTGTTATAACTCCTAGGCCTAAAGAGGTAAGGAAAAGAAACAATCACTGAAACCTGACTAGGCTCGGTGGCTCAGCCTGTAATCCCGTGCTTTGGGAGGCCGAAGTGAGTGAATTGCCTGAGCCCGCGGGTTCGAGACCCGCCTGGGCAACTTGGCGAGACCTCATCTCTACAATAAATCAAAAATTAGCCAGGCGTGGTAGTGTGTGCCTGTAGTTCCAGCTACTTGGAAGGCTGAGGCGGAAGGATCGCCACTGCACTCCAGTCTGGGCGAGAGTGAGAGTCCAATTAAAAAAAAAAAAAAATCACTGAAACCTAGAGTGACACAGAATTTGAGCTCAATTTCATAGGACTACACAACAGGAGCTATAGCCTTCGACAAAATAACGCAGCCAGGGCTAACCAGCAGACTGACAAGTGAAGAGCTGGGAATAAATATCCTGCCTTACTTTTCTTGCCCCCATTCCCCTCTGGTGCCTCTGATTGATGGAACTCAACCAAAAACTAAAGGACAAGAGAGCTCATTGAAGCAGCTCATAAAGGTCAACCTCCTGGGGCAAAGACATTGTGAGGGTGAAGCGATCTAGAACATTATTATACCACATACAAATGAATTGAGGTCTCAAACGTCTGGTCTATTGGCACTTATAGATCTTAATAAAAATGGAATCAACAGCAAAAAATTGATCACGAGCATTCTTTAAGTCAAGTACTACAAATGATTCTTGTTGTTAAAGCTATACCAGAGTTCTCTGTTGTCCTAAACAGCACAATGCTTTTATCAAACTACAGCTGTGCTCATTTCAGGTTTCATACACAAAGGCAAGGCCCATATCATGTCCCTTTAACAATATTCAACCAAGAATCTATGTTTAACTTTGTCCAAGGTACCATTTCAAATCACAAGGCCTAGGACTGGGAAATTTTTTATTTGATTTAGGTTAAAGGCCACTGTAATTCAATAAATGGATAAACTTAGACAATTAGAGGAAGACCAATAAACTGGATACATGAATCCAAAGGCCCCTACTCTAGGATGGTATGGCCACTGTCTTCAGCTGTTTTATTTTGTACCACCTCTCTGCTTGTTTGTATGTATTTTAACAACCTTTTCTACTTTCTGTACTGAATAGTGCTATGGGGGAAAAGAAGGGAGTAACTAGATCAAGTTTTGTTTGTGGAAACCTTTATTGTCTACTTTAGTGGATCCTAAATACATCAAGAGTCCAGTTCTTTCTGCTCAGCACTTAAGGAAGAAAGGTCTAATGCCACTGTATGGGGGTTGAAGTAGGTGCCAAAGGAAAAGCAGTTCCCACCACCTCCAAGGAGCAGGATCTTTTGCTCCTCAGGAAGAAGGGTGCTGGTATGATTGTGTAACATTAATGGCCATGGCACACATGTTGTGTCAATCTGATACTCAGAGCTTAATCCGGTAGTCAAATTGACAACAGTCACTCCAGGAACTGAGGAGGAATGAATCCAGACCCCTCCAACCAGTAGAAGATTTCCATTGAGCACATGAGCTGTGTGGGAGTACCTTGGGGTAATGGTAGGCTGGATGTCTATTGATTCCCAGAAGAATCCACAAGAGACTGGTCTCAGAAAGAGTACAGAGTTCAATGGCTTCTCAGAAGTCCCGAGACCTCCAGCAATTAGGGCTCCCCCTTGCCAACTGCAGGCACTGTGGGAATGCCGAGCTTCAGGTGCTTTTCCCTCCACGGGTATCCTGACCCAAGCCATTGACCCTACATGTAGGAAATGCCAGTCACTTAGTACAGGTTCCATCACACTTCGACCCCCGTATACAAACAAATAATTCTGATTCTGATAGGACACTTCGGTTGTTGAATGCCTCCAACATGACAAAGTGAAATCTTCTTTTGCATCAGCCTTTGTCACTGTCACATTCAGGTCTTCAGTGTTACTATGCTCACTCTTACAAATATGAAGTTGTAGAATCTCCAAGGCTGATCTCATTGGGGACAGTCTCCCTCCCAAAACCAGAACCTGAGTATCTGAAAGTCTTGTCATGGTGTGATAAAGGCGTCCATCCCACCGAACTCCAGTCCCATTATTGTATATTTGGCTGCTTTTCCATTCAAAGTCACAATCTCTTGACAGCAAGTGAAACTTGGTAACTCGGCAGTGCTGCCCCTCCTGCTCTCCAAAACCTCCTGCACTGACAATAGTGTCTGGGCTCAAGAGTACAGAGGCATGGCCATATCGCTTCAGGTTTGGGCCCTGACTGTCACTAGTGATTACGCTGGCAGGGAAGACCCCTGAAGGGGAAGCAGGATTTACACGAGGAAATGCCTCTGAGGAAGAAAACACCAGGGCTTGGGAGAGAGTGTCTCCCCTAGAAGCTGCCAAAATGAAATAATGGGCGCACTTCAGGTGCCACTCCTCAAACTCGTCAAAGGGTTCAAGATTTTCCACCCGCCGGCGTTCTTCTGCGGGGAGAAAGTTGCGATAGAATTCATTCATGTCCACAGCACTGCAGGCAGTCCAGCCAGCTTGAAGGAAGCGACACCGCTGGGCCTCCACGTCAGGAAAGCGGTCCAGGCCATGCAGGGGAGAATTTAGCTGCCGAAAATGTTGCAGCATGAACTGGCCGAAGGCGTCTTGAGGCCTCATCTGCTCGTAGACCACGAAAAGGGCATTAGGAAAACGCTGGGCTGCCCAAGCGACCAGGGCCCCAGCACTACCCGGCTCGAGGTAGGTCAGCACGGCCTCAGCCAGGAGCAGAGTGGGTGAGGCCGCCTGAAGGCCCGCGGCGACCAGGGCCTCGTCCAATCGCTGGAGCTGCCGCAGGTCCAGGCCCAGGATGTGGTAGTCCATGCTCTCAAAGTACAGCGCTGACGCAGGATTGCCCCTCTGGAAAGGCCCGGTCAACGCACACAGTTCCGGCGTCTCTGCAATCCTCTCTGCTTTGCGCCGTGCCACCTCCGGAAAATCCACCTCCCAAACCGCAGCCCCAGCCAGGCTGCCCGCAGCTTTGAGGCGAAAGTACAGCGAATCCGAGCCGGCGCCAAGAGACAAGATCTGCGCTCGAGGTGCATCTGGGGAAGTGCACGCCCACCCCAGGAAAGCGCGCACGCAGTGCCTGACGGCGCGTGCGCGGACGTAGTAGCCTCGGTGAATGAGCGGCGCGCGGCGCGCAGCCCCCGGAACCAGCAACGCCGCAAAGGCGTCCTGCACGTACCCGCGCGCGGCTAGGGAACTCTTGCTGAGTGCGCTGCTGTCGTTGGTGCTTTGCACAGCTCCCTCCCGACGCTCGCGGTTCCGTGGGCCCATAGCCAAGAGAAACTCAGAAACGGAAGTACGTTACCGTTGTGAGCCACTCCTGGGTTCGTACACCGTACGCTTCACGGACCTTAATAGGGAAAAGTCATCCCTCCACCTTGACTTCCCCTTCCGCGGCCTCTGCGTCACTTCCGGGAATACCGTGCCTGGCCAATCAAAATTGAGGAGGGTGTGGCTTGTATTAAATTCGACTGCGAATGACCTTTCTTTGATTCCCTGGGATTACGTTTTCCCGGGAACACGGCCCGCTACCGCTGTGACATGTGTATCAGGGGAGCGCGCGTTGTCACTTTTCTACAAATCTTTCAGTGTGAAGAGACAGCTTGTCTAGGTCCTCATAGTTGAGGAATCTCTAAGAGGTGAGTCTGGGGACTGACGACCTGACTTCTTTGGATACGACGAAGGAAGGATCTGGTACGGGCAAATAAGGGTCAGCACCATGGATAACTTTAGTGGGCAAGGATTAGCTTCCTTGGATGATAACTAATAATAGTTGCTGACTTATTTAATGCTCTCGTCGTTGCAAAACAGAACCCATTTAAATCTGAAAACAAGTCTGTGAGGCCAGGTGCAAAGTGAAGAAACCGCCGTTTCCAAATAATTTCTAGATATTTTCAATAAACATCTCTCCACAGATACATACAGATACCATTGATCCCCTTGTATTCCCAGCCCTGTGTTTTGCTGGCAGTTAGTAAACCACTCAGTCTCTGTTTCTCATCTTTAAAATGACACTTTCCCCCACTTGGAAAATTCTGAAGTAATGTTGAATATGTCGGCGGAGGAGGGAGTCACAGAAGAGAGGATTATTCCCTGTGGTATGGTTTTTTTTTTCCTTTTATATGTTTTGAGGTTTGTTTTTAAGGAGTAAATCCAAGTTGGAATTCAGAATAATCATAAGGTTTCTAAATTGGGTGTATGAGAGTAATTCATAAGAAACCACTCCCAGAAACATTTAGGAAATTTACTATGTGTGTATTTATGTATGTATTTGAGTTGGAGTCTCACTCTGTCGCCCAGTCAGGAGTGCAGTGGCATGCTCCCGGCCCCCGCAGCCTCCACCTGCTGGGCTCCAGCGATCCTTCCGCCTCAGCCTTCCAAGTAGCCGAAACTACAGGCGCGCGCTACAATGCCCGGCTGATTTTTTGATGTATTGTAGAGACAAGGTCTCACCATGTCGCCCAGGCTGGTCTCGAACCCGCGGGCTCAGGCGATCCTCTCGCCTCGGCCTCCCAAAGTGCTGGGATTATAGCCTTGAGCCACCGCGTCCAGCCTTTACAATTTATTAATTGGGATTTGGTGACAGGCTGAAATAGAGAAGGAAACCAGGTTGACTTTATGGTTAACTTAAAGTAATATTGCATAATTGTTAAGAGCATGAATTTTGGAATCCAGCAGATTTGGATACCGAAATCAAGAAGTTTGGTCCTTACTGATGTTTTCTTGTGGAAAAAAAAAATGAAGCCAGGCTCGGTGGCTCAGTCTGTAATCCCAGCACTTTGGGAAGCTGAGATGAGTGGATTGCCTGAGCCAGCGGGTTCAAGACCCTCCTGGGCAACTTGGCGAGACCTCATCTCTACAATATACTAAAAATTAGCCGGGCGTGGTAGCGTGGGCCTGTAGTTCCAGCTACTTGGAAGGCTGAGGTGGAAGGATCTCCGGAGCCCAGCAGGTGGAGGCTGCAGTGGCCGGGATCGGCCACTGCACTCCAGTCTGGGTGACAGAGTGAGACTCCAACTCAAAAAAAAAAAAAAAAAAAAAAGAAATAAAAAAATAATAAGAAAACCAGGCACAGGGTTTCACGCCAGTAATACTAGCACTTTGGGAGGCTGAAGCGAGAGGATCGCTTGAGCCCAGGAGTTTGAGACCAGCCTAGGCAACATAGCAAGACTTTTTCTCTACAAAAAATAAAAAATAAAAAAATTAGCCAGGTATGTTAGTGAATGCCTGTAGTTACAGCTACTTAGGAGGCTAAGACAGAAGGATCACCTGAGCCCAGGCAGTTTGAGGCTGCAATGAGCCGTGAGCATGCCACTGCACTCTGGCCTGGGAGACAGAGCAAGACTGTAACTAAAACAAACAAACAAACAAAATATATATATGAAAAAGAAAATGTTTGGATTAGGAAACAGATAATTGAAAAATGTCATTTAGATTTGGTGTTTAAAAGCTTATTAATGACCTTAAAGAGAGTAGTTTCTGTGGAGCAGTGAGGGTAGAATCCCATGTTTCAGTGAATAGGAGGTGAGTTGATGGAGGCATCTAATAGTCTAAATACTTTTGAGAAGTAAAAATAAAATAATAAGGCCCCCAACTGACTAAACGGACCCCTTCTTGTCAAAGGATCCCAGGCCAAGAATTCTTAGCTTGGAAGTTGAGTTCTCGATGGCCATGAACAGGATAGGAAGTTGGACACACCTCATTATATCCTCTCCCTCAATAACTGTCATTAGACTTTCTTCCCTAAGGGCATGAGTTCGAAAAGAGAAACCAACCCTTTCAAAAGACTACACACTGATAATGTTGGTTGCTAGTTTATCTTGCCAGGTACAGAAAAAAGACAACATGAGGTTAATGGATCTTTCACTCTTTCCTGAGACATCTGATGGTTCTCTTCCTATGTTCTCTTTTCAAGTGTTTGTCTTATGGAAAATGTGGACTGAAATCTCAAAAGTATGTATCCATCCACCTGCTGCTCCCTTGCCCTCTCCTTTTTAAAGAGAAATGTATAAATACTAAGCCTTCCGAGAACCTTTTTGGAAAAAACAGCCACAGAGCCATCTGTGACTTGCCTTTTGCTGTGTGCCCTCAAGGTGGCTCAGTAAACCTGGATTGACTGAAACACCTGCCTCAGTCACTTACTTTGGTTGTAAGGTTCAAGGAGCTTAGCTCAGAAGGAAAAGAGGGACAGGGCAGTAGCTAAAGAAGAATGTGAGATAAAGAGTTTTTTATTTTGTTTTCAGGTGGGAGTAAATACTACACATGCATGTTGGTTCCCTGAGGGAAGTTAGCCAGTGGAGAGGGAGATGTTGAAGAAACAGAAAAATGAGAAGATAACTCACTGGTAGAGAAACGACCTGGAATAGAGTGGAAGAATGGGATCCTGGTCACATATTAGTCTTGGGGACAGGAGAATTAATTCCTTTTCTCTGACTCATGAGGAAAAGAAAGGATATGGATAAAGAGATGCTTAGGTAGGAGATTGTGCAAAGAGAAATAGAAGGAATTCGTGCTTGATGGCATGTTTTTTCTCTGTAAAGTTGGCAGCAGGGTTGCCAGTTTAGTGTTAAGACTATTGTATCTGATGGAATACTTGAGGAGTTTGGAATTGGCTCTGAAAGAACTAGGAAAAGGACTAAACTTGTTAGGTCTTTGGATCCTCATCTCTATAATGAGATTAAGTGCTGTTTTGTGAGATATCTCAGGGTTGGTTGAGAGACAAATAGGAATAAAAAGAGTCAGAGGACTTTGGAAAAAATGTAACACTGTAGAAATGAATTTATTTAGTGACAAGTTAGTACAGTGTAGATGTTAGTTTTAAAGAGCAGATCAAGTAAAGTGACTCAAGAAGAAAGATGATGGAACAAAATTTATGATTTGGATGCCTTAAGATATATATATTTTTAAATCTCAGTTTATGGCTGGGCTCGGTGGCTCAGCCTGTAATCCCAGCACTTTGGGAGGCCAAGGCAAGTGGATTGCCTGAGCTTGCGGGTTCGAGACCCATCCGGGCAACTTGGCAAGACCTCGTCTCTGCAATAAATCAAAAATTAGCCGGGTGTGGTAGCGCACGCCTGTAGTTCCGGCTACTTGGAAGGCTGTGGCGGCTGGGAGCGTGCCACTACACTCCAGTCTGGGCGACAGAGTAAGACTCCAACTCAAAATAAATAGACAGACAAATAAATAAATCAGTTTATTATTATGTAAAATGGGAATACTAATACCTCATGGGTTGTTGTGACAATTTTTTTTTTTTGAGTTGGAGTCTCACTCTGTCGCCCAGACTGGAGTTGGAGTCTCACTCTGTCGCCCAGACTCATCTCTACCTGCTGGGCTCCGGCGATCCTTCCGGAACTACAGGGGCATGCTACCACGCCTGGCTAATTTTTTTTTTTAATTTATTGTAGAGATGAGGTCTCACCGGGTTGCCCAGGCGGGTTTCAAACCCGCAGGCTCAGGTAATTCACTCACCTTAGCTTCCCAAGGTGCGGGATTACAGGCTGAGCCACCGAGCCCGGCTTATATATCCTTTCTTATATGTTTTAGACATAACAATATATGCAAACGTGTCTATATGTATATGAGTGTGTATATATACACATACATATATATGTTTTGTTCATGAATGCCATCTTTCTAAGTAGTATATTTCTTTTTGAAATTCACACTATTATATACATCTTTTGATACAGTCATAGCTATTCACTTGGATGAATATATAATTTGTACCCTACTGATAGCATTTAGGTTACTTTCAGGTTTTTGCTGTTATAAACAATCCTATAAGAAATATATTTGTATGTATCTTATAAGATATAGAATAAATTCCTAAAAGCAGAATTGTTGAATCAAAAATATATGGCTTTTAAAAAATATTGAGACTGGGCTCAGTGGCTCAGCCTGTAATCCCAGCACTTTGGGAGGCCAAGGTGAGTGGATTGCTTAAGCCCGCAGGTTCGAGACCAGCCTGAGCAACTTGGCAAGACCTTGTCTCTACAATAAAAAAAAAAGAAGGCCAGACTTGGTGACTCAGCCTGTAATCCCAGCACTTTGGGAGGCCAAGGTGAGTGGATTGCCTGAGCCCACGGGTTTGAGACCCACCCGGGCAACTTAGCGAGACCTCATCTCTACAATAAGTCAAAAATTAGCCAGGCATGGTAACGCATGCCTGTAGTTCCGGCTACTTGGAAGGCTGAGGTGGAAGGATCGCCGGAGTCCAGCAGGTCGACACTGAGGTGGCTGTGAGTGTGCTATGACACTCCAGCCTGGGCGACAGAGTGAGACTCCAATTAAAAAAAAACAAAACAAAAACTGATAGATATTGCCAAATTGTTTTCAAAAATGTCATACTAAGTTCTCCTAACAGAGCTTTTACTCATACCTTTACCAATATTGGGTATTTTCTTCTGAGATTCAGAATTTTTGTTGGTTATTTTTATAAGTTAAGCCTTCCACATGAACTTTAAAACAAATTTTTAAGGAATAATTTTAGGAATACTTTGATTAACACTTACTTTATAAGTCAATTTATGATAAACTGACTACCTATGCAAGAATAAATGTATATTTCCACGTTAATGAAGTCTTTTATATTTTTCAGTAGCAATACTAAATGCCATTGATTAAATAGTGTAGTCTGCCTTTTTCATTTGTTACTATCTATTAAACATCTACTATGGCATTACATTGAAATCCCACTTTTATCTCATACTGAGTTGACCTTTCTGTGGGTTTCTATGGCTCTTATAAACTATTTTCTTTATTGTACATTTTAATATCTTGGTAACTTATTTAACCCTGCTCAGTATCAATTTATTGATTTGTAATGTGGTAATAATATTTTGTAAGGATATTATGAGAATTAAAGATGGTATTATTAAAAGTGTCACATTTCTGGTAGGAGTTAAATACATGGGAATTGTTATTCTTACCAATATCACCATCATTAATATGTGAGAACCCAAAGGGTCAAGGTGGCTACTTTGAAAATTACTAAATTTCATTTGGAATTTTATCTTAACTTATAAGCCACTTTCAGAGGTGAAGGGAAATTAGGATTTATCACCTACAGTGTGCCAGGCACTGTGATGGGTGCTAGCATTATCAACAGGACCTGTCCTCAGGAGAGTTACAGTCTCAAGAGGGAGAAAGACAAGTAAATCATGTAATTAGTTAGTTGCTGAATTAAAGGTAGTCACTGACTCATAAGGGAGCATAGAAGAGGGGAATTTACATCACTTTATTAATCCACTTTATTCTTTACTACTCTGCATTTTTTTTTTTTTTTTGAATTGGAGTCTCACTCTGTCGCCCAGTCTGGAGTGCAGTGGCACACTCACGGCCACCTCAGCCTCGACCAGCTGGGCTCAGGCGATCCTTCCACCTCAGCCTTCCAAGTAACCGGAACTACAGGCATGCGCTACCATGCCTGGCTAACTCCACATTTTTTCCCCATTTTTTACAAATAAACCAAAGCCATGAGGGTAAGTGACTAAGGCTGCACAGCTACTAACCTGCAGAACTAGTAAAAAGATGAACCTGGGTCCAATTGACTCCAGCACCTCTGCTGTTTATATATTTTAAACAATTGAAAAATGTAAATTTTATTTTTATCCAAAATAGACCTTATAAATTTCTAATTTTTGAAGTAGTTTTATAGAAGGTGCCAATAGGAAAGGAATACACTGTACTGAATTTCAGGCTTTAATGTACCTCTTAAAAGCTTGAGGACTTTTCCTATTTCTAGTTTAGATTGTTTACTAATCATTTTCCCACTTCAGACACACTTAAGTTAGCCTTGGAAGGGCTTTTTCCTTGTGAAGAATAAATTAGCATTGCTTTTATTTCAACATCTGAAAATACATTTGTTAAAATAGGTGAAGCTGGACCCAGAGCTATCTATACAGCTAATCTTATTAAAATGTGTGGAAATAAAGCAATCTGAAGGAAATTCAGGACTGCAGAATTTACTGACTGAAATACATCGTTCTTGTTCATACCAAGAATAAAAGTGGTGAAGGACCATTTTTTCCTGCTAAAATCAGTATGGAGGCAGAAGAAGAACAACAGCCATGGAAGACAGACTTTTACTCAGATTTGCCAAAAGTGGTGAGAATCCAACTACAGAATTCTTGGGTGGTTGCTAATTATAATGACTTTTATGTTGTTTCTTTTCACAGAGTTAAATTTTCCTAAATTTGTAAACTTTAAAAGTTATATAGCTAAATCTAATAAAGTAATTTGCCTGGTACAAATCAGAAAAGAACTTGTATGATGCTATGAATCTATCAGTTACTTGGTAAGTTTTACTGATTGTATTCTTTTGTCTTAGGAACTTCATGCCCACTTGAATGGATCCATTAGTTCTAATACCATGAAGAAACTAATAGCCAAGAAGCCAGATCTTAAAATCCATGATCAGATGACTATGATTGACAAGGGAAAGAAAAGAACTTTAGAAGAGTGAGTTTGGGGAGGTTGTGAACATACTTCTTTTTTTCTCAGTATTTTGATTATAAGTAAATGTAAGAATTCAGAGTTAAAAGTAATAGGCCGGGCTCGGTGGCTCAGCCTGTAATCCCGCGCCTTGGGAGGCCGAGGTGAGTGGACTGCCTGAGCCTGTGGGTTTGAGACCCTCCTGGGCAACTTGGTGAGACCTCATCTCTACAATAATAAAAAAAATTAGCCGGGTGTGGTAGCACGCGCCTGTAGTTCCAGCTACTTGGAAGGCTGAGGCGGAAGGATCGCCGGAGCCCAGCAGGTCGAGACTGCAGTGACTGGGAGCGTGCCAGTGCACTCCAGTCTGGGCGACAGAGTGAGACTCCAACTCAAAAAAAAAAAAAAGTAACTAAAAGGAATAGGATGGTCATCTGGCATGGAGCATATAACTTAACATACAGCATTTTTTCAATCTGTCAGACTGTTGACGGTATTGTTAGTGATTTATGTTGTTTGTGAAGTTATATTGTATTGGGATAGTCTTTAAACTTGAAAATATAGGCATATTGAATATCTCCCTGCATCAGGAGTGGGGTTGGAAAAGAGGAACTATTGTTTCTTACTTGAAAATATTAGTCATGTTTTATTTCCAGTCATTCAATTATCTTTCCAAATCAGTGTAATTTTTGAAACACCTATTCTGTAGTTATTTGTAAATATAAATATATAGTATTTACTATTATCTAAAATCGTCTAATTCAGCTTAGTTTCTGTTGAGCAACAAGTTTTTAATGACTAGATTATGTTAAAACTTTTCATTCATGTTGCAGATGTTTCCAGATGTTTCAAACTATTCATCAGCTTACTACTAGCCCTGAAGATATTCTAATGGTGAGACATGAAGGAATTGTTAGAATAGTTAGAAATTATGAAGAAATTTATATCCCTGTGTTGTTGCACATGACCTTTCATTTATGCCTTCATTAAGAGTCTGATGAAAAAGACTTTCTTTTTTGAATGACAACTTTTCAAAACCAAATGTAACACATTTGCCTAGGAGCTAATATAAAAAGACTGCATTTGTTGTAAAAGATATGAGGAAAGAACCAAGATGAGCATCTTCTATCGGATAGAGAACAATATGGAGGAGAAAATTTGGTCTTATTTTTCATATATATATAATATACATGAAATATTTGATTACATATGGGGATGTCCTTGATAAGGCTTTGTCTGTATTAATAGGAGACTTTTAACTGCTAGGGTAGACATTATAGAGAATGAAGGAGATCAAGAAGTGTTTAGAGATTAAGTGATTAATCCCTAGGGAATTTGCACCTTCTTTATGGGGCACAAAGGATACCACTGTGTTCTTTTATCTGAAACTCCATGCTGCTAGAGTCTGACAAGGAAGACTGATTTCTTTATTATTGATCTGACTAGTATGGCATTTTAAAACATCTTCTTTGTAAATAGAAGCAAAATCTTGTCACTGTTCTTAACCATTAGAAAAAAATGCAAAGTTAATATAACTTGTGTTTCTGGAGAAGTGACTTTTGACTGATCAAGAAAAAATGTTCTGCCTTGGTCAAGACTGATCTTATGGTAAGTAGTAAGTAAATTAATCACCTCTTAGAGGAAAGTTATCTCTAATAGTTTAATTCAACAAAAGGTGACTGAGTGCCTACTGAGTGTTCAGGCACTGTGCTAAAGTTTTAGAGATATAGAAAGAGATAGATAGAGTTCCTGCCCCTTAGGAATTTATAATTAGATTGGAGAGAGAGACTCATAAGCACAGCAAATTTACCAAGCTCTGTGTTAGAGACATGCATAAGGATTTATAGGGATCCAGAAGGGTATATTCTCTATTCTCTCATCAGCCACTCAGCAGATACCGTTGAACACTGTCAGGAATGTCCATCACAGGGACTCTGGTCTCTCACGTTGAGTGTTAATGGAGCAAAATGATGAAATTTTAAATTCTGAGCACTTAATACTCCAGGGGTATAAAAATGCTATACTCATTACTACATTCACTTCAAAATGAGAGTTGAAAAGCTCTAGTAAATGTGGTGAGAAATAAAGATTCTGTACATTTGACTTAAGGCTACATGGATGAGTACCTATAGGTGCTTCCGAGGATGACAGCGAGATGCCCCATATTATAGATGAAACATCTGTGAGAGTAAGCTAAGAGATTGTTCGTAAATGTGGAACTGAGTGTCAGGCAATCACTTAAAACTCTAATCAAGATGGGTATACTCCAAGAGACAGGATTGGAATGTGGCTGAAAAAATGATATTTGCTATTACATGTACGAGACATTATTCTCAGAACTACTTTCTGAATTAGGTATTTTTATTGCTCCTTTTTTTGCAGATGAAAAAAACAGGCTTAAAGAGGTTAAGTGTAATTTGTTTAAGATCACATACACAGTTAAGTGGCAGAAGTGACCATCTGGTTTCAGAGCTCATGCTCTTTTCTATGCAACCTTACAGCCCTCTGAGTAAGCAGGAACTGAACTGGAAAAGGAATTTGAATAGATATTCTCAATCCAGAGTATAGGAGAGGAAGCCCAGAGAGCAAAGAGTTGCCCTTGGTACCTACTGCATGCACATCACGGAAAGGGCTAAATCTGGCAGATGCAGGTGTGGACCCCAGGGAAGGGTTCTTGGATGTGGGTTAGGGATGATCCCACAAGCCTTACCGTGTCATAGATAAATCTTCCTCCCTTTGCTCTTATTCTGTATTTGCTAGCAGCCTTCTTATTGTTCATTTGGTTTTACAGATACCTAACCAACTAGAAAAAGGGGGCCTTGGGTAGTTGATATGACCACTTCAGTCCCCGAAAGGGACTACTGTTTCAAATCCTCATTTCTACCCAACTCCCCACTGTCAAACAGATCTCTGCATTAGTCTCATATAAGCTGGGGTAAGGTGAGTTCTGAGTTTGTTCAATTCTTGGGCAATGACAAAGATGAGGCCAGAGTTGGGTGGTTTAGTGGCAGTAAGATGGAGTTCCTGGAGTAGCAGTGCTATGGGACCAAATGCCAGTGACGATTGCATGGAGACTTGGTGTGGTGTCTTGCTTGGTCTAGAAGTGTCACATGATTTTGAATGCTGAAATGTTGTCTTGAGCTCTGCAGTCTCAGAGTCTGGTGAGTCACCTCTTGGTGACTCTGAACTTCCATTTACATGATAATAAATTTATTTTGGGCTTTAATGGGAAAAAAGAAGCCTAGACCTTGGGTTGCTGAATTCACTAAGTGCCATCCCATTAGGCATTGTCTGCACAAACAGCCAGCCTTTGTTCCTTGACCAGGGTATTGCACTTACATGTCTATATAGTCAAAGCAGATTAAGGTACCAACTGTAAGGACTAACTAGGGTGGGTTGTCACAGCATCCCCAGCCTACCCCTTTTTTCTTCTAGATTTGATATTTTTTAGGATTAAAGGTGGAAAAAGGAAAACACGTCATCAGTAGCTTTTGGGTTATTAAGATTGAGTAAATTGGGTATCATTTACTCATTTTTATCATCTATTTTTTTTTCCTAGGAGGACTTTTCCTAAATACTTCTAAGGAAAATTTAACCCTGCCAGAATTTATTGACAAGAACAACTTATTCCTAAATAACTTGACTAAGAACCTTAAGCCATTATTTAAATAGCACATTGCCAGGCTTGGTGGCTCAGACTGTAATCCCAGCACTTTGGGAGGCCAAGGCGAGTAGATTGCTTGAGCCCACGGGTTCAAGACCAGCCCAGGCAACTTGGTGAGACCTTGTCTCTACAATTAAAAAAAAATAGCTGGGCATGGTAGCGTGTGCCTGTAGCCCTGGCTACTAGGAAGACTGAGGCAGAAGGATCGCCAGAGCCCAGCAGGTCAACACTGGAGTGGCCATGAGTATGCTACGGCACTCCAGCCTGGGTGACAGAGTGAGACTCCAACTCAGAAAACAAAACAAAGCAAAACAAAAAAAAACAAAATAAATAGCACATCAGTAATGTCTAATCATCTTAGCTGTTTATTCTGTATGTACATTTTCTAGTACATATATGCACATAGATGATTCCAGCTGGTTTTAGTTTTGTCTCGTTTCTCTGTTTTATCAGTCTGCTATTATGACCACTAGGAAATAGAGAAATGGCCAAAAGAGGCCAGGTGTGGTGGCTCACATGTGTAATCCTAGCACTTTAGAAGACCAAGGTGGGAGGATCACTTGAGACCAGGAGTTTGAGGTTACAGTGAGCTACAATTGCGCCAGTGCACTCCATACTGGGTGACAGAGCAAGACTGTCTCTAAAAACAAACAAAAAATAAAAATAAAAGGGGAAAAAACCCAAAAGGTGTGGTTGATGTGCAGATTTGGATTTAATGTGAAAATGAGGGGTGATGGGAGCTATTGGAAATGTTGCTCCATCAGGGATGTGACAAAGCACGTAATATCTACCATGTGAGAAACTTCCAACATTTTTCTCTGTGTGTGTGTGTGTGTGTGTGTGTGTGTGTGTGTATGTGTGTGTGTCGAAGTCTTACTATGTTGCCTAGGCTTGTCTGGGATTCCTGGGCTCAAGCAATCCACTTGCCTTGGTCTCCCAAAGTGCTGAGATTACAGGTGTGAGCCACCATGCTCAGCCCAATATTTCTTGCAAATCAAATTATTAAATGAAATAAGCTGCAGCACTTTCACTGGAACCCTTATACTAACATTATCAATATTGTGAATATTACCTTTGCTATCAGGTCACAAAAGATGTCATTAAAGAATTTGCAGATGATGGTGTCAAGTACCTGGAATTGAGAAGCACACCCAGAAGAGAAAATTCTACTGGTAAAATTATACTTCTCAGTGAATATACTGTCTTTTTTCCTGTGTGCTTTGATCATTCACATTTTGCAAGTTGGGAGTATGAAGTACTAACTTCTATAGTGCTATATACTTTCTGTTTTCATGGGACCTTGACCTTGAGTCAGCAGTTCAAATCCTCTGATGTATGTTAATAATGTACATTATTAACAAGTGAGTTCTTTTTTTTTGAGTTGGAGTCTCACTCTGTCACCCAGACTGGAGTGCAGTGGCTGCTCCCGGCCACCACAGCCTCGAACTGCTGGGCTCCAGCGATCCTTCCACCTCAGCCTTCCAAGCAGCTGGAATTACAGGCGCGTGCTACCATGCCCAGCTAATTTTTGATTTATTGTAGAGATGAGGTCTCACCAAGTTGCCCAGGCAGGTCTCGAACTCGCGAACTCAGGCAGTCCACTCACCTCAGCCTCTCCCAAGGCACGGGATTACAGGCTGAGCCACCGAGCCTGGCTAAGTGAGTTATTCTTAAGTAAAATGTATAAAACTCAGTATTGTCTGTTTAAGGGAGGGAAAAGGCCTGAAAAAATATGTATTCTTCCTTGTTTAGTTTTTTTCAGTCTGAGGAAAGGATACTTGCTCTTTATAGTTGCATTGTCACAAGCAGAGGCTGATTCTTGCTCGCTGCATCAAGGGCACTTGTGTGATAATACCACTGAGTACATACAGAATCACGTTTTTTGGCAGTTACTGAAATGTAGGTTATTCAGTCACTCCTCAGGGACTGATAGTTTTTTAGGCCAGGAGCAAGCTGTGATGTGGTGAAACCTCTGGATGGAGAGAGTGGATCTGGATATGGTCTGGAGGAATTTGCTGGAACCCTCCTATAAGAGCAACATCAGGAAATACTATTTAGTGTCATTGGCTAAATACTCTAAGCACTTGTCTATGACCCAAAGATATCTAGGTCATCTTGTACCCTGATGTGTAGTCTGTAATCATTCCAGGGTAAAAATTTGGAACTATTATTGTAAAGTAAGTGTTTAAATGCAATTTTGGTGGTGTTAGTGGCAGCAAGATGGAGTTCCTGGGGTGGCAGTCCATGGAAAGAAAATTTTCTCTCGCACTTTTAATCTGTAAAATAGGTTCCAAGTTATGCTGGTGAGGATAGATAAGGAAGGAGAGAAGAAACCTGCCAATTAGTGGAGCTAGTTTGCTCTTCAAATGGGAATTCAAAATAAGGATATTAACCTAAGTATGCAACAGTTGGGGAATGGCTAAATAAAGGTAAATGGAGTATTAGGCAACCATTAAAAATATTTGCAAAGACACTTTAATTGATATGGAGAAATCCTCAGAATACGGTGTTAAATGACTGAACTGGGTACATGTATGCCTAATAGTATCACATCCATTTAAAAATGTATATATGTATACTTAAAGAAACAAAGACAGTAGTTATGTAGTTATCTCTGGGTGGTGAGATTACAGGTTATTTTTGTTTTTCTTTATAATTTTTTGTGTTTTAGAGATTTTTCTACCAAAAGCAAGCATTTGAAAATCAGGGTTAAAGGGTATTTTAGAGGATGTTGTTCTGGAGAGTACTCTTGCAGAGCCCGCTAGAAGAGGAAGACTTGAAAACTCAAACTTGGAAGAGTATCTCTGGTTTCCTGGAGGAGAAACACTAACCCTGAATAGGACTGAGGGGAAAGGAACCCAAGTTAGAATTTTTTTTCTGGACCAACAGAAAAACATCCTATTAAGAGAGAAAATGCTGTGTGTGTATGTTTTTAAGGACATGCCTTCGAAAAGGGCTTCTTCTTGTTATAGCTATGTGTCAGTGATTTCATGTCTACTGAATCTAAGAATAATTTTTAAATGGGCTTTATACTGTTCGTCCTTTTGTTTTTTTCTTTCATTATTTTGGTACTTCATTTTTTTCAGTTTTATTAAACTAATAATTTGCATTTACTAAAATGAACCCATAGGGCTATGTTTTACTCATCTTTAACCATGCTCTTATCATGGCATAAAGTAAAAATGGAATTGTTCATATAGGAATTCTAAAGTTGAAGGAGAAATATTTGATAATCCTTTGACATATATTTTCTACATGTCCTTTCCAGGAATGACTAAAAAGACTTATGTGGAATCTATACTTGAAGGTATAAAACAGTCCAAACAAGAAAACTTAGACATTGATGTTAGGTAAGAAGATTATACCTTAGTAGTTACCATTTGAAAAACCAGAATGTGAAATTTTTACTGTTTTGATCATGGGTATAATGGATTTTAAAAAATTAACCAGTAATTGGTTTCTGTCTACAACAAACAAAATCAAGAACATTGTTGTTTAAGGTGAGAATACAATTCTGAATTTATTCACGTGGCAATAAAATTTGGAATCTTTTTGCTTGAGTGAAGTAGGACATCCCTTTGCTGTTAATCTAAAATGGGCCTACAAGTTCCCACATGATCTTGCAGCTTCTTTTACTTCAATAGCTTATTAGACTACTCTTCCTTCCTTATTATACCCGGGCCTGCCGTCTGTTCCTAAATAGGCAAGACCCACCTCAGCACCTCCGAACAGCACTTCCTGTGACTTTTTCCAGAATATACTTCTACCAGATCTTTGCACAGTTGGCTTCTTCTCATTAGTAAGTTCTCAGTTGGGTTGTCACTTCCTTAGAATGAGGCCACTCTATCTAAAGTGCCCCCTCCAGTTCTCTAGTCTCCCATCTATTTCTGTTATGGCATCCTTTTATAATAAGATAAAGAATTATCTTGTGTTATTTTCTATATATACCTACCTACTAGAGCATAAGTTCAGTGAAACCAGGGACCTTGTGTTTTGATTCACCACTACATCTTCAGTACCTAGAATAAAGTTGGCACTTAACAGGAACTCAGTAAGGCCTTGAGTGAAGAAAGAAAGAGCTAGCTATATAGGTTCAGGCTATAAGAATCTCTGAAAATTGAGCTTAACTAGATTAATACTCCAATAAAAAGCCAAGCAGAAGACAAGAATAGAATGCAGAAAAGCAAGACGTACACATGGCTAGTAAATATACAGTATAGAAAATGATTTAACCTCATTATCCAGATAATTTTAAAAGGAAATATTACAGTGATGTTTCAATAGGTTAAAAAAAAGTAGTAACTAGTGTTTGTGAAGTTACACACTGCTAGTAAGCATATGTAATTAATAAAACCTCTGGCCAGGCACAATGGCTCATATCTGTAATCTCATCACTTTGGGAGGCTGAGGCAGGAGAATTGCTTGAGCCCAGGATTTCGAGACCAACCTGGACAACATAAAGAGACTCTGTCTCTACAAAATAATAATAATAATTATTATTATTATTAAGTGTGGTGGCATGTGCCTGCAGTTCTATCTACATGGAAGGATAAGGAGGGAGAACTGCTTGAGCCCAGGAGGTCGAGGCTGTGGTGAGCTGTGATTGTGCCATTGTACTCCAGTCTGGGTGACAGAGTGAGACCCCAACTCAAAAAAACAAAAAACAGAAACCTCTCTAAAGAGTAATATGTATCAAGATTTATTAAAAAGTTGTTCTCTCTGACCCAGTAATTCTCTTCTACAAATGTATCCTAAGAAGTAGATTGAGTTATGTATAAAACTCTTTATTATAATGTTATTTATAGCAGAAAATAGAAAACATCCTAAAGTGTTGAGCAATCAGGATAATTCCATTATCGTATGTTTATATGATGTATACTTTTTTTTTGAGTCGGAGTATCACTCTGTCGCCCAGGCTGGAGTGTAGTGGCACGCTCATGGCCACCTCAGCTTCGACCTGCTGGTCTCAGGCGATCCTTCTGCCTCAGCCTTCCAAGTAGCTGGAACTACAGGTGTGTGCTACCACGCTTGGCTTATTTTTTGATTTATTGTAGAGATGAGGTCTCACCAAGTTGCCTAGGCTGGTCTTGAACCCCTGAGTTTAGGCAATCCTCTTGCCTCGGCCTCCCAAAGTGCTGGGATTACAGGTTTGAGCCACTGTGCCCGACCTGTTTCCTAACATTATTTAATGGCTTGGGAAGTTGTTAAGTGAAAAAAAAGGACACTTCATTTTAAATATAGTTGATCTAAATTTTGCAAAGAAATAAATGAACAAATGCTGAAGGAATTTCTTTATTTTGTGAATAAATAAGTAAACTAATAAATGCTGGAGGAATTAAACAATATTAGTAGGAGTTCTCTAGATATTATTTCAAGTCCTATAAAATTCCAGCTAATATATGAAAATTGAATTTGTATCAGATATTTGATACATTTTCAATTTAGAATATTACTAATTTTGTAATCCCTAATGAAATAATGGATTTAAGCCTCCTAAGAACCCACTACCAGCCAGGCTCGGTGGCTCAGCCTGTAATCCTGAGCCTTGGGAAGCTGAGGTGACTGGAATGCCTGAGCCCGCGGGTTCGAGACCCACCTGGGCAACTTGGTGACACCTCATCTCTACAATAAATCAAAAAATTAGCCGGGTATGGTAGCGTACCCCTGTAGTTCCAGCTGCTTGGAAGGTTGAGGTGGAAGGATCGCCGGAGCCTAGCAGGTTGAGGCTGCGGTGGCCGGGAGTGGCCACTGCACTCCAGTCTGGGCGACAGAGTGAGACTCCAACTCAAAAAAAAAAAAAAAAAAGAACCCACTACCACCAATTTACTCTTGCCAAAAAATTGAATCTGATCTGATAAAGCTTCTAGAAGAGATTCAATAATCTATTTATAGGAAATACAAGAGATGGTAGAACATGTTACCAACACATGGATACAATCAACAAAATCCAGACTGCAGGAAACTTTGTAGGGCAAACAACCTGGTTTCTTCAACAAATAAATTGCAAGAAAAGAAGTGGGACAGGGCTGAAGTATGGAGAGGAGAGGAAAGAGTAGCTGTAGATTAAAAGAAATTTAGGAGATACATTGACTTAAACAAAATGTGGACCTTATTTGGATCCTGAATCAGACTGAAAAAAAAAAAAAAAAATGAACAACAACAAAAAAATACATGAGACAATTGGAAATTTGAACACTGACCAGGTATGTGCTGCTATTTAGGAATTGATGTCTCATTCCATCTGGCAAAGTAAAATGTCAGTACCTAGGCTAGTGGTGTCCAACCTTTTTGGCATCAGGGACTGGTTTCATGAAAGATAATTTTCCCATGGATGGAGGGGAGGGGGGATCATCAGGCATTAGATTCTCATAAGGAGTGTGTAACCTAGATCCCTCCCATGCACAGTTCACAATAGGGTTCACTCTCCTTTGAGAATCGAATGCCTCTGCTGATCTGACAGGAGGCAGAGCTCGGGTGGTAATGTGAGTGATGGGGAGCAGTTGTAAATACAGATGAAGCTTCACTCACTCACCCACCACTCACCTCCTATTGTGCAGTCTGGTTCCTAAGAGGATACAAACTGGTACCTGGGGGGGGTGGGGACCTCTGGCCTAGACTCAACTGGTACCCGGGGGGTTGGGGACCTCTGGCCTAAACTTTTCCAAG
>CAUYQG010193130.1:0-35695 GCA_963574415.1 Tarsius wallacei
ACAGCTGATCTGATGCTCGATGTCCCCACAGCTTGTTTTGTAAATGACTTTTAAACCAACATCAGCTTGTTTGTGATTCTCCTGCCGCCACCTGGATGGAACTAGAGTCCATAATACTGAGTGACCTCTCACAGAAACAAAGAACTGAGTACCACCTGTTCTCACTAGTATAGTAGATCTTGATCACCCAACGTATTACCACTAGAAAATGACTGACAGTGGTGGGAAACGATGGGGGGGTGGGAGGGAGAGGGGAAGCGATGGATGGCAGTAAATACCTGTCTGGGGATGGGGGACACTTCTTACAAACAAGGGTGCCTGAATGAGACATATTTGTGTACCTAACCCTTAAATGTACCCCTCAATATCACACACACAAAAAAAAGCTTTTTGTGTATGTGTGCTGAAAAAGAGTCATGGGAGACCTGAGAAGACTCCTTACTCTCCATTGCATGGAGAAATTCAGTATGTGGCAAAACATTCATTTCAATTGTCCTGAACTCTCCTGGGGAGAAAGGGGGTTTTGCAACAAAAATGAAGACTACAGTAGGAAGAGTGAGATCTGGTGTGATAGAGTAAAGCACAGGTTCTGGGATCATGCCGACTTGCATATAAATCCTGATCCATCATTTATTGAACGTGAACTTAGTCGTGAGTACTCAGTTTTCTTGAGTTGCATTTTCCTTCTCAGCATAGTAAGAATGACACATCTATCAGGCAGCTTTGAGCTGCAGATCACAAAAAGCTCTGATTCATCTAAATGGGTACAGAAAATATATTATCTCACATAACAAGGAGTTCTGAGGTAAGATTGGTGAATTAACAACTTGATATCATCATGCCTTTGGGGTTTTTTCCCCCTTATTTTCTCCCTGTCATCATTGGTGCTTGTCCTAATAGGACTGAAGCAGTTCTATGCATTATATACAGACAAGACAATGAACAACAGAGGAAGAGAATATGTTCTTCCTATGCGTCTGGGAGTCAATGAGGAGGAAACTCTTTGCCAGAGTCTCTGTGCAGACTGCTCTTCATGTATCTTTGGCTAGAATTATGCTATATGACTGTGTTCAGGCCAGTCACTGATAAGGGTGGTTGCATCATTATAATTACCTTCGTTTTATTATGTCACCCTTAAGGCTTGGGCTTAGACCCACTTCACCTGCAGCATAAGACCACAAGAAGAGAGTAGACAGTTCAACTAAATTGCTAAAAATGAAGAGAGGGTGATGACTTGTTCAGTAGGAAATTTAGTGGTGTCTAATGCCTTAATGTCTATCTTTCATCTATCTTTCAGGGCTGTCATTGGTATCTGCAATGATGTCTGTAACAAATGGTAGCTATTGTTGTTATTTTGAAAGGTTATTTGCAAGCCTTTAAATATATCTGTGCGATTACAAATCTGGCTTGCTCATTATTAAAATAAATCCTCAGGGATTTTTATTGACTAGCACAATAGGAGATGCTGTTTTTAATTAAACGTGATGGAATGAAATTAATATTTTTCAAGTATGTAGAATTAAGACTTTGCCCAAATCACATCTTCCACTTTTTAAAATTTAGTCAGAATCAGCCAGGTTTTATGAATCTTTTTGTATGGTGTAGCTGTTAAGCATACATACAATGGAGTTAGATAATTCTTATTTAAAATCTTGCCTCCATCATTTACTGTCAATGTTCATTGAACTTTTTAATCCTCAGGATTTTTTTTCCATATTTAACACAAGGATATTATTATATTATGAAGACTGAGTAAGATAAATAATACATGTAGAAATTTGTGGATATAGTGTGTGCTCAATAGATATTAGTTTCTTTTGTTATCATCTAGCTTGGCATAGTAAGCATGAAGATGAAATGACATAATGGTTCTACAGCAATGGCACATAGTAAATAGTTAATACATGGCATTTACTATGTTTGCCATAAGCCAGAACAGTAGCCGCTTTTATTAGTACAGTGAAATTTTTTCTACATTTTGATTGGTGGAACCATGCCACTCCAATCATGCTACAGGTATTAATTTTTCAGACAAAACACATGGTTAGTGTTTCTAATTACTGACTACTCCCTTCAGGGCCTGTCATGTTACACTAAATGGGCCGGTGTGGTCATTCACCAAACTAATAATTAAATGTTGGAATTTTGCTAAAACAAGTTATAAGCAAAGATATTGGTCTTCAGCCTATACCCAGAAATGGGTGTTTTGGAAGCTATATACTTTATCCTTCTAAAAATTTGACTTGTCCTTAATCTCCCCAACTGCCTATATTTATTGAATTTCTCAGTCCACTGGGCTCTCATGTTCACTACACAAAGAGTAGTTTCCTTGCATCTCATTCTTTAAAAAAAGTATCTCTCATAAGGGGTTTCAATGGATCCTGACATAATTAATGTCATTCTGACATAAACTGCTTTAAATTACTGAGTAAAGAGGGCCTTTGTGGTGAAGAATAACATACTAGTTGTTCCAAGAGAGAAGTAAGAGTTTAAGAATGGGCTTTTAAAGTGGAATTAAAGGAAGATGGGTTGGGGTGTTGCTGGAAGAACTAAGGTCAATAATGGCCCTCTAGTTTCCAGCCGGGAGAGATGTTGGTGCAGCCAGAATTAGAAACTAAAGTTTCAGTCTTCTCATCCTCTATTTTAGCATCCTTAGGCTACCCACTCAACTGTACTGATTGGAGCCTCCTGAGAACTCTTGCCTTAGAGACTTCATCCAAGGACATATTTAGAATGACAGCGCTAGAATTGTCAATCTCCTCCAAGGGATTATCAGAACAAATCAACAAAATGAAAAGGCAAACTTCAGAATGTGTGAAAATATTTTCAAACCATCTATCTGATAAGTAATTAATATCCAAAATGTATAAAGAATTCCCACAACTTAATAGCAAATACACAAATAACATGATCAAAAAATGAGCAAATTATCTAAATAGATATTTTTCCAAAGAAGACTTGCAAACAGCAAAGGTATATGAAAAAATAATTCTCAATATCACTAATCATCAAGGAAATGCAAATCAAAACCAAAATTAGATATCACCTCATACCTGTTATGGTGGCTATTATGAAAAAGAGATAAGCGTTGGCAAGGGTATGCAAAAAGGGGGACCCTGGTAGCTTGTCCCACCAACCATAGAATTGGGAATGTAAATTAGTACAGCCATTATGGAAAACAGTATAGAGTTCCTCAAACAATTAACAATAGAACTATCAAACAATCCAGGAAACCCTTTTCTTTGGATATGTATTTCTGATATATATCCAAAGGAAATTAAATCAGTGTCTCAAAGGGATATCCACCATATTCACTGAAGTGTTATTCACAGTAGCGAAGCTATGAAAACAGTTTAAGTGTCCATGGATAGATGGATGGATATAGGATTTTTGATACACATATACAGTGGAATATTATTCAGCCACAAAATAGAGGAAATTCTGCCATTTTTGACAATATGGATGAACCTGGAGGACATTATGCTAAGTGAAATAAGACAAATATAGAAAGACAAATACTGCATGATCTCACATGTAGAATCTAAAAAAGTCAAACTCATAAAGCAGAGAGTAGAATGGTAGTTGCCAGAGGCTGGGTGTGGGGGAAATGGGGTGAAGTTGGCCAAAGAGTACAAACAGCAGTTATAAAATAAACAAGTTCTGGGAATAAGAATGTACATCATGGGTGAGAAACAGAAAGGCTGGAGTATTGGATGTATTAATTGGGGTAAATGGATGTGTTAATTAATTTGATTGTTGTAACTCTTATACAATGTATAGTATACAAATTATCATATTATACACCTTAAATACATTCAATCTTTATTAGTCAATTAAATATTTTAAAATAAAAAATAAAAGTAAGTAAAAGAAAAATGAAAGCGTAATTCTGACCAAGGACAAACATGAAAAAAAGTATGTGTAGAGGGGATGGTAATGACTTTTGCTATCTTAAACCAAACAGTATTTATTCCCTGGTGCTAGGTATATGGTTGGGATTTTTATGCAATAGGAAGAGATGGAAGAATGACTCTAAGCTAAAAATCCAACAGCATCTATCAAGTCTCCTCTAACAGAAACTTTATTTTTCCAACTCCTATACAGTTCAGGATGGGAAGGTAAGTTCAATGTTCTCCCCGATCCTCATTCTAATTTTTAAACTGTTATTTTTACTGTTTCTTGAAAAACTCTCTGTTAATTTGAGATTTACCACATGCAGATATATTCTATCATTTATCTAGTGGTCATTCTTCATGTACTGTTCAACAAAAAAATCTTCTGGTTCATAGTCCTCCTCTTCATCCAATTTTATGCATCGTTCCTGCTAATCTCAACACGTTGTGGCCCAGCCAATACCCCATCCTTCCTGTTTCTCACCCTTAGCTCTGAAGACCTCTACCACTATGCTCACAACACATTTCCCCTTCAGAATTATACTCTGGGTTTGCCATTACCAAGAAAACAACATTTCCCAGTCCTGACTATAAGCATCTCAGGTGTAATCATCACTTCTTATGTTTTCAGCTGCCTTCTCAAGTTTTGTACTGACAATAATCTCACCTCTGAAGTAGCATCCTTCCTCCTAGGCAAGGCTAATCCTTCCCTGTGTTTTTTGGTTCCTATTTTCCCTTGCTTCCTCACCTGTGTGCTTTTATCCATCCTGCTTTCTCCTACCTTTACCTCTTTATTGGCTCATTCCCATCAGTATTCAGGTTTGCTCTGGAATATTTCCTAGGACTAGCTTCTCTCATGACTCAGGCCTTGGCTCATTTAATCTCCTTGGAAAGGCCCTGCTTGGCCCTCCTTCTATAGTCACTCCTGCTCGCCTCTATGACTTTGTTTTGCTTTCTGTATAGTACTTTCTACTCTATAGAATTATCCTGTAGTTAACTAACTTATTGTTTGTTGTTTATAGTCTCTCTTACACAATAGACTATAAATCCCGCTAGAGTAGAGATATTGCTTGTCTAATTCAAAGTTCCATCATCATGGTGCTTAATAAATATCTAATGATTAAATAAATGAATTTGCATCCTCACCCAATAAAACACCCCTCTCTTGAGCTCTCATACTCCTGTCACACTCATCTCATTTCTCTGTTCCCCTTCAGAATCAATATTCCACATGTACCACCCAAAGCTTCTGTTTCCATTTCTTTGTTTTTTCAATCTATTCTAGACTAGCTTCCACCTCCAATTTGCCACCAATTTGCAGTGGCAACAATAACCTCTCGACAAATTCAGTCACCCTTTTCCAGTTATTTTTCTTTAGGACTGGCACTGTCCAATATGAAATAGTGTTTCAATAAGAAAATCTGATTTGTATTGAACAGGACAGATGTAAACCCTTTCCATCATTATATAGAGTTCTTTTTTTTTTTTTGCAAAGAAAGAAAAGTTTATTTAAAAGCAAATTAGAGAGAGAAAGAGAAGGGAAAGAAAGAATTCACCTCCCCAAAGTGGAGGAGGGGGCCAAAACCAGGAAGCATGGCGAAAGGCATAGCTCAAAGAGCACATGGCTGCACCAGAGTCTAGCAAGACAATGGCCATATAGAGTTCTATTGGATGGCCTCTAGAACCTCAGCAGCATTTAATATTCTCATGGTTTGACTTCTTCTGTGTTCAATTTTTCTTCTCTTACTCCTTTGAAGGATTCTTCTCTTCTAATCTATGTTAAAATATCAGAACACCTTATGACTAAGTCTTAGGGTATCTTCTCCATCTCTTTAAATTCTCTTTAGGTAGTCTTATAAATTACTATTATTTTAAGTGTCTTCTACAAGCTATTGACACAAGACTTTATATATTCTACCTTCTCTTTTGAGTTCCAAAGTCATATAACCAGTGTTCTATTTGATATCTCAAATCTTGAATGACCAAAAGCAAACTGTTGGTTTTCTACCTATATATGCTTTTCTCCTCAGTCTTCATTGTCTTGATAATGGCATTACCACATACCCATACCATATGCTCACGTTGGAAATCTGCACATTGGCCTGATTCCTCCCTTGACTCCAGGAAAGTCAATACAAGTCTTGGCTCTTCTTCCTCTGTACTGCTTACTATATTTACTATATACCTATATACTATATAGCACACTCTATAGAGTATACTACACACACACACACACACACACACGTGCACACACACACACACACACACATACTGTTTCCCCTTTCTAGCACAAGTGACCGTCATGTCTTGCCTGACCAAGGCATGCTCACTTTACTTTTCCTTTAAATACTATCATCATGGAGCAACCAGATTAATCTCTTTTAAAAGAAAACGATATTCTGTTCCTTCCCTGACTCCTCACTGAATCGAGAATGAAATCCAAATTCATTAACATAAACTCCATTTCCTTTAAGACCTCCCTTGCCTATATCTGAAGCTTGTCCCATTACTGCCTTTTCCAGAGACTCCTCTTCAGTTGAACAAAAGTTATTTCTGGCCCTCAAATACATCAAGTTCTTTACAGTCCTGGGGACTTTGCACACTCTCTTTTGTACCTTTCCCAGCAGTCTGTCCCCGGTTCTTTCCTCCATACCCCTAGTCCTCGGTATACCTCTCAGATAGCTAATTTTCTTGAGTTTCTCCTTTCAATGAATATAAATATAAATATAACAGGTCACATACTATATTTCGTATATTTCCTATCTAAGGAGATGCCCCAGTTTTTATTTTCAAAGTAGCAGATATTATAATTGTTATTTGTTTATTTGCTATTTATTATCTGTCTCCCCTACTAAATAGTAAGTTCTATGAGGGAAAGACTATGTCTATTTTATTTACTAATGTTGTATTCAGCTACAGCACATTCTCAGGTCTTCAATAAATATTTGTCAAATGAATTAATAGTGAGAAGAGAAGATATTTTTTGAAGGGAGGCAAATTTGGATTTGACTCCTTACATTGCAGCAGTGTGATCTTGGGTAAAAACAACAACAACAACAACAACAACAACAAAAGACTTCAATAAGATTTTTGCTATGTTTTTAGACACCATTAGATATATGCAATTTTTTTCTAGCACTCTGTCTTGCTCTGTTGCCCAACCCAGAGTGCAAAGAAAGGCATGGTCACAGTTCACTGCAACCTTCAACTCTTGGAATCTAATGATTCTCCCACCTCAGCCTCCCAAGTAGCTGGGACTACGGTCATGCATTACCATGCCCAGCTAATCTTTTAACATATTTTGTGGAGATGGAAGTCTCACTTTGTTGCCCAGGCTGATCTCAAACTTCTAGCCTCAAGCAATCCTCCAGTCTTGGCAACAAAAAGTGCTTGGATTACAGGCATAAGCCACTGCTACTGGCCGTAGCTACATTAAAAACAACAAAAATGGCTGGGTGTGGTGGCTTAACCTGTAATCCCAGCACTTTGGGAGGCCAAGGTGAGAGGATTATCTGAGCCCAGGAGTTCGAGACCAGCCTGGGCAACTTGGTGAGAACTCATCTCTACAATAAATCAAAAAATAAGCCAGGCATGGTAGCGCGGGTCTGTAGTTCCAGCTACTTGGAAGACTGAGGTGGAAGGATAGCCTGAACCCACAAGTCGAGGCCATGAGTGTGCCACTGCACTCCAACCTAGTTGACAGAGTAAGACTCCAACTCAAAAACAACAACAACAACAATAACAACAACCTCTCTTAGGTCTAGCTTTTCAAGCTATAAAGTGAAGGATAATAATATATAGCTTGCAAGATTGATATTTTTGGCATATAATACGTGCGGAAATGGTTTTTCCTTTCCTTCACCGTCTTGTAGAAATAAAAAAAAAAAATCACAGAGATAAGGGGTGGGTAAAACACGGAAACTAAGGATAATCCAGGGTCTTCTCTTTCACTGATAGCAAAGAGAGCTTGGTCTTGGGAGTGCCCCAGATATTCTGGGATAGAAAAATCACTGTCCACCAGGATGAGGTTATTTCTCAATGAGGTTAAATCATGGAATCATTCTCTGTGCAGAATTAAGCTCAGGAAGACAAAATAAGAACAATTTTTTTCTGCTTTGATTGGATACAGGACTATTGGTTCTGCCTTTCTATCTAGGCTGACCCTAGACTATTCTCTTCATTTTGTAGAGCCAAAGATCTGTATCTGTAACATGCGAATGATGGGATCTGCGTCTAAGATTATTATTGTGATTGAATGAGAACATTGTAGACAGCTTAACACAATGCCTAGAAAACACTTTCAGATATTCCGAAGATGTGAGTTTATTTTCCTGTCCCTCACAACTATAATTAATCTTTACAGTATTCCACTGCAAGCCGGTGGTAAATGTTCTGAAGAGTGATAATAGATAAACTCAGGCCCACAATTTAAAGTAATAATAATAATACTAAAAATAAAAAGCACCACCTTCTACTCTCCAAAATAAGAGTTTTTCAATTGATATTTAACTTTCAGTTCCACAAGTTCCTAGTTAATTCCTTTTGCTAACCCAGGTTGCATGACTACACATTTTGCTGAACTCAGTGAATTTGCTACCACTGCAACTGCTGGTAGAAATGACCAAATTTTTGCCTGCATGCTCCAAATTTAGCAGCAGATCATGACACTTAGATATTTCTTCAGAAAGTATTAATTGTAGGGGGGTAGTGATGGCATCTTATTTAGGTTGTCTGGAAAGTTAGAGAAAGATTATAATTTATAGTTACTATGGTAGCTAATTATACCTTCAAGAATATGCTAGTTGCTGTTATTAAAAAAAAGGGCTTTGATCATAGATGAGACCCTTGTTGGGAAAATCAAAGAAAAGAAGAAAATGTAATTTGCCATGTTGGAAAATGCCTGGTTGCTAAGACCAAATTTCTTTTCGGATAAAAAGCCAATTCCATTTGGTTTTTCCAGGGTACTTCATGCAAAGTGTCTAGTAGTGTGGGTACAATGTAAAATGCTAATCCACATGGTTTCACCTGTATGCTCTATTTGTTGCATGGTTCTTTATTATTCAGAGAGATGGATATCATTCAACAAATCCATGGCTTTGATCAAAGGTTTGGTGCAGGTGGCATCGCGATAAGATGGATCTGGAAGAATATGCCATTAGGGAGAACCAGTTTTCCTACAAATGCCCTCAGCATTACAGAAGTCTAGGTAAAGATCCTTTGAGCTCAGGGGATGGATAGGCTGGAAGGAGAAGAGAGAGAGTAAGAGTCAGGTCGAGAGGTCTATGCATTGTGGCTCATTTCTTTGGATTGAGTCCTGGGAAGGGTCAATGAGAGAAGGAATAACTTTCTCATTAGATACAGATCAGACTAGAACTATTGATTCTGAGAGAGGAGGAAAGAATATAAGGAGGAAAGGGTATAAGGCACATAGAAGGACGTAAGAAGCCAGTCAGATTGAGAGTGGTGCAGTTTATGACCAGTGGGTGGAGAATACTGCAGGGTTGGGCAGATACCAAGGACCAGTGATCAGATACCTATGTCCCTATCTCCCAGCCTCATTACTTCCTGTTTTGAAAGTCTCTCCAAATTTAGATCCACCCAAAAAGAAAAATAAAATTAATTCTGATTTGAATGAGTTTAAAGTTAAAATGCCTATAAAAGCTCAATGATTTGGACTATATTTTATGTTGAATAGGGATTAAGTTGCATTTTAGAAAAATAAAGACCATACCTTATTTCTTGCACACCTGGATTTATAACTACTACAAGCAAAGTTCAATTCCAGGAGGACCATTTATATACACTCAGAAAGTCCATAGCTTTTTCTAAATTTTACCATATGCTTCCAAACATGTGTGGGGATCCAGGAAGCCCATCCTCATTTTCATTACCTATTCAGAGATATTTCCATGAAGTTGGGTTCTTTCATATCACAGCATATTTAAAATCTCTGCTTCGGGTACTCATGATTTACAGAATCAAAACTAGATCTCTTAGTCTGTCATCCGAGGTTCTGAAAGATCAAATCCCATCCTATTTCAACATCAAATAAAATAAGGGTGGTCTAAACTTCAACCACAAAGAAAGTGTCTTTTCTTGATGCTGTAATGTAATTTTATTTCCACATATTCTCCCCCTTCCCCCCCTCACTTTGCATTGTCCTTTCCACCCAACTTTTAATATGTAAGAACATGGGCTTTAAAGTCTCACAGATATAGATTCAAGGGCTCAAGTTGCGGCTTTCCCATTAACTAGCTAGACAATCCTAGACAATTTTCCTCTGATAAAAATCTATGTTAGATTCCAATATGTGGGGTGACTTTGGATTATAAATTAAAGTATGAGTTGAAACTAGTTAATGAATGATGCCTGGCACAAGAAAATGCTTAAAATGGGTGAGGGTGGGCTATTATTATAATTAACAGTCCAAAACAAAGGTTTTCTGCAGTAATCATTTACGTGTCTGGCTCACCACCTGATGACAAGAACGCTATCAAAATCTGCACTGTCAAGTACTTACTAGGCATTAAATAAATGGGAGTGGAATGAATATTTAAAGCTCAGTTGAACTGTTTGAACTGTATGCGTTTTTAACATGTCTGAGTCTCCCTCTCTGAACACCCAGGCAGAATTAACAGCTCCTTCCTCTGGGAGCTACTTAATGCTTCTATATATGTATTTCAATTTGCCTTGATACATTTTGATCACGTGCCATTTTCCAATTATTTACATCTCACTTATTTTAACATCCTCAATAAAATATTAGATATATTCTTGAACTATAGCTTCTTCATATTGTTAGCCTAACCACCCTCTCCTTGTACTTAAAACTACCTCTGAACTTAAAATCAGAGCCTGGGACATGATAGATACTTACTAAGTCATGCTGAAACCTAAACTTACCTTTCCTGGTTGTAGTGATTCAACATACAGCATCATGTCTGTATGTGAAGGGCAAAGTAGGGTGGGGACAGAGAATTGCTGTGTATATGTTCAGGGCGCTGTCTACACTCTACAACATGATTGAGCAGAGGTGTTCTTGACCCCACAGAAAAGTTGGGCTCAACTTTAGAGGAGCACTTTCACTTTTGATCTTTGAGATAACATTTTAAAATATAAAGCAAAAGTTATTTGAGATAATGTGTACGCTGTCTTTCCAAACATGCCATAAAGAATCTGAGGCCCTTGGATTAAGAATCATAAGAATTTACTAAATAAAGACAGCTGGGCTCCAGGAGAGCCTATAGGGATGGATACAGATCATGGAACAAGGACCAGAGTAAAACTTAACTCCAGAAGAAAGTAGCAAGAATTAGCCTAGGAGTTCCAGCCTCATGCCCTCAGCAGGCCAATCATACTGACTTCCATTCCCATTTCATTCCCTGCACTATCACTAAGTATTTATTGTCCAAGCTTCCTGATGAAGCAGGTGGATAGAAAAAAGAATTGCAGCAGTAGCCCTATTAGAACCAGGATTTGTGATTTCTAGGGCTGCCTACTCTTACCTGAACAGGTAGCCAGGCAAGATGAAGGTTTAGCAGGGTTGTTATTCCAGGTACTAGTGGAGGATGCACAACACAGTCTAGCTATGCAGAATGAGAAGAGAAAAAACAAAAAACAAAAAACATCTCTGTATTCCATTGCACCTGAGTGAGATTGTAACCATCACTGCAGGCAATCTTCTGTAAGTTATTTCAGGCTGAGAGAGAATTCAGTTGATATATCAGTGTATTCTTCCAAAATTATCCACCTTTAGTCACCTCTCTGAACACCCAACTTGATTATTCTGCACAAAATTTTATCTAGAACTGAGCCACCAAGTTAGATTTTCCAGAATCTGTTTGTAAAATGCAAATTCTCTCTCTCTTTTTATTTTATAGATGTGGGGTAAAATTCATGATTAGGTACATAAGCGGTCATTGTACAGGAGAAGTTTGGGCCTCCCATTGGTCCTCACTTCTCCTGGTTTGGGATCATGTACTCACTATTGCCAATCTCTTTCTTGCAGTATTAGGATAAATGTTCAGGATCCACTTATGTGTGAGAACATGTGGTACTCAGATCTTTGTTTCTGTGACAGATCATTGAGTATGATAGACTCTAAATGTATCCAAGTTGTTGCAAAGTCCATAACTTTGTCCTTCTTTATGCAATTCTCAGCATTTACCATAAGGGTAATGAAAATGAAAGTGGAGAGTTTACTGAAAAAGAAAACTGAACAAGAGAATCTGCCAAAAACCTCCTGGCAGATAGCAATAAAGGACTTTGGCAAAGTCTCAGGGTATAAAATAAATGTACAAAAGACAATCACATTTGTATACACCAATAATAAACAAACAGAAACACAAATAAAAACCACAATTCCATTTACAATAGCCACAAAAAAAAGAAATACCTTATCTTGCATATTGTAAATAATGCTGCAGTGAACATAGGAATACAGATATCTCTACAAGGTTCTGATTGCATATTTTTTGGGTGTATACCCAGCAGAGGGAGTCCTGAGTCATATGATTAATTTGCATTTTCTCAATTACCGCTAAGGTTGGGTCACTAAAGTTTCTTCTTACAGTATTTTCTTAAATTAATATCTTACACCTATTTTTTTCTTTTTGAATTTTTAATTATTTTAAGATATTAATTTTAAGGTGTTCTTCATAATATTCTAGAAATTAATCTTGCTGCTTAATTGCATTGAAAATATGCTCCCTCAGACTCTAGTGTATCTTTTTGGGGGTCAACTTCTTGGATGTAAAATGTCAAGTTGGGGAACAAAGAAGTGTGCATCAAATTTTTGGAGAATATAAAAATAATGGAATGGGAGATACTAACCAGTTGTTAAGGCCAGAGGTAAAGGAAGAGGATTTAGAATTTCATGGGGTCTGAGGAAGTGGCTCTGCCCATTGCTCCCAAGAGGCCGAACCCTTAGGAGGACTTAGATACTTTCTTGGTCTCTGACTTGTGAGTTCTGCAGCCCTATTGCCAGGGAGCAAAATATAAATAAAATGAAGAATAAGTAACTCAGTTCTTACTTTACTTAGCAAACACTTAGTAAACTTGTACTATATGCCAGGCTGTGTAGCATGTTGCCAGTGGTATACACATGAAGATGACACATATCTTGATCTTCAAGAGCACTTACGATTGTTAAAGGATTGTTAAAGAAACCACTGCAAGATAATGTGATGAGGACTTTAATAGTGCCAAATACAGGATAATATTGGAGCCATTGATTCATTCATGAAATATTTATTGAACATCTACTATGCGAACTAGAGATACTACAGTAACCAATAGAAGAAAGACCTCCTGGAACATATATTATAAAGCTGTGAGATGATCATAAATAAATATACAAAATACCTGCTATGAATAAGTGATCATTAAATTAAAAATTTACTAAGCAACATAATTCAGGCAATGACAAATGTTATGCTGAATATATTTTTAAAATAATAATGTGATAAAAATTGTTGAGGAATAGCTTCATCTCAGCTTGCATGGCCAGAGAAGTCCTCTCTGAGGTACAAACACTGGAGTGATGAGGAGGAACCAGACATATTAAATCATTGAGGAGAATATCCCAGACCCCACAAAAAAAGCAAGTGTGAGGTGCCGAGTCAGGCATAAGCTTGGTGTTCACGGATGAGCAGAAATCATAGAAAAAAGAGTAATGGGGTTTGCCAGCAAACAGTAGGGTTTGAAGTTAAAGGCAGTCTTTGCAGAGTGGATCACATTGGCTAAAATTTGGAGAGATGGAGAATAGGTTAAAAAACATTCTTACTTAAGGAAATAACATGAACAGAAATTAGAAGAGTAAATATTCTGTGCAAGGTCAAAGCTTCAGCATCTAAATCCATTAATCTATCTAATCACAGAGTCAGAAACAAGCTCTGCAAACCACTGCCTACAATGCTCCCTAATGCTGAGCTCAGCCCAATTACCTGTACTCCTGTGTCTCTTAGTCTAAAGTCCTGAAACTTCCATAGGCTCCATCTTTAGGCAAGGAAAATCAGATCATAAGAGGGCAAAATAGGGATCATCTAAGGCAACTTTCACTTAAATTCCCATCTCTGCAGGTTTGACCTTGCCTTTGGTAGTTGCTGCCAGGTTGTTTAAATTTTCTTTGCTGGAAATTTCAAGCAGGTTTATAGATGATCCCATTGTGGGGGACAAACAGTTGAATATAAATAGACCTGATTCCATCCTCTCAGAAAGCTAAGGGGGAAGCAAGTAATGAACCTTTAAATTATACCTCATGACCAATGATCCAGGCCTAAGTAAAACTGCAATCCAGCCCCTTCCCACCTGGATTGCCATAGTGCCCATTTCAGTGGTGCTCAACCATCACTCACTCCTGAGGGTGGTTTGAAACGTATGCAAGTTTGAGCAGTCTTCATAAGACTTAGAGATTTTCCTCTGCTTTTGAAAAAGTAGAAATATGCACTTGACCATGTGAGTGCTTCTGATGATATGGGGCATAAGATATCTCACCCTTCCCTGCAGGTAGCCCTGGTAAATCTTTGTAAATCTGTCTGTACAACTCTTGGTTCTGCTTAAGTGATTCCAATCATTTGCATAGTACCTGGTGATGACAATTGTCACCAGGAGACTAGGAGATACCATACCTCTTAATCAGTAACACACCCACCATCATTCCTGATTTTCACTATCTTTGCTTCCTCTCTTATCTGATTTCTTAAAGGTAGGCATTATTTTAAAATAAAGGTGTTCTGTCCTTGTGATTTTCAGTACATGATTATGCATTGTCATTATGTAGTTCTCATCCCAAGGACTGAAAAACCTTCTGAAGAAGGTACACAGAACCGCATTTTGCACTTGACAATAATTTTCTAATTACAAATCTCCCAAAAACTTTAGGTGGGGAAAGCACTGTGTTTCTACAGAAGAAAGATGAGACTCTAGATGTTATTCCATAAAGGCATATGGGTAACACTGTCAACTTGAGGAAAGCAACTTGCGTGGCATATTAATTTCACCAGCTGAATAGAAAGGAAGTCATGAGTTTATTTTTATCTTTTACACACACGCATGTACACTCATACTGTATTTCAATAGGTGTTTGGCCTTCCTTGGGGCTTCGTAGACATCTCTGCAAGACCCGCACTATAGTGTCCAAAAGGAAACTTGAAACTTGAACCTCTTCTAGAATATTGAGTCATAAATGATGACCATTTGAACTCTTACTTTTGGAAATCCTGTGACTTTTGAAATGTATTTTATGGGAAATTGTTTCCATTGTCATATCAATGAGATGGTGTCATGAAATATGTAACGGAATCTAGGAATTTGCTTATGACTCCTCCCTCTTCATCTTATGTGAGTAAAAAGTCTCTCCTGTCATAGAGATCTAGTGATCTTCAATTTAATTCAGCATGTATTTAGGAAAAGTATTAACAGTTTCATGTGGTAGCAGCTCCTGTAATATACTGTATGGCTTCTGTAACCCATAAGAAGCAATTGTATGGAAGAAGTTGTAATTAGCCCAAAATACTAAAACAAGAACAGAGAGTTACAAAATCCATAGATGAAATAGACAAAATAATTTATGTTGCAGGTGACGGGAAGGAGAAAGACCAATCTCCATCAGAATTTTCAGGATTTTCAGATGATCAACAAGAGAGAGGTAGCATTGGAAGATGGAGGATATCTGGAAAGATAAAAGACTCA
This sequence comes from Tarsius wallacei, assembly GCA_963574415.1. Classification (NCBI taxonomy): domain Eukaryota; kingdom Metazoa; phylum Chordata; class Mammalia; order Primates; family Tarsiidae; genus Tarsius; species Tarsius wallacei. The sequence continues at coordinate 15,585 of CAUYQG010193130.1, forward strand.
ATCCTTAGACTGAGATCTGGTCTGGAAAACATATTAATCCAAAATGATCTGCTGCTGAGGATGAATCATCCCAGTTGTTGTCATTAGGATTACCTGGTCACCTTGGTGGGCTACTTAGGTCTTAGTTGAAGATGGCATTTCCACAAGGCTTAGGCTAAACTTTCCTTAACTTTTAGCAGTATAAAACCAAATGTGCATAGTACATGAACTCAATACTTTTATCTATTATTTGTATGACTTTATGTAAGTGTCAAACTTCCTAAGTTTCTGCTTTTGTCTGTTAGGGGCTCTCTTATTTCGCATGATTATTTCAGAATTAAAATAGGTAATTCATGCTAAATACCTCACCCATAGCAAGTGCTCCATAAATGTGTACCTGTATCATTAGGCAGGAAGAGTGGCTACAATGGCCTTGGCCTTTTTCAAGCTCAGTATTCCTTAAAGGAATACAGTCACCTGGAACTCTAAGAGAGACATATTCTCTACTTTCATGTTGCCTTTCTATAAGCTGAAGCCACTGAAAACTTCTTGGATACCTATGTTTCTCATTTAAATTTTTAATGCAACAGCATTAATTAAATATTTTCCTCTGATCTTTGCCATAAAATTAGCTGAATTATGAACCCATCTTTCCTGGTTTCATATAGTTTTTAACACAATTCCTTGCCCCAATTTATATCTGATTCTATAGGCTTAACATTGTATGTATCTATGCCTAACTTCAGTGCCCATACCTAATCTGAAATAGGCCTGTCCTAATTTTAAGTACTATGAATTATGTACACCAGACCCTTGAGCATTAGGTCAGAGAGTCCTTTGCCCTCTTTGTGCACCAGAATTACATGGAGTGCTCAGTTCTGATACTCTCTAGTTCCCCTCTCCCTTTAATATTCTGGTTTGATTGATCTGAGTATATTTGAAAACTCTGTTTATATACCCAGGTTATTCTGATATAACATTTCCATTGCCTAGTATTTGAAAAGCCTTATTATAGATTGAAAACAACCCAGATGGTTGAAGAAATAATATGAATGAAGGTACCAAGCAAGGAAAGGACATGGTCTGTTCAGGGTAGAAGTTATCTGGAGTGACCTGTAAGGTTTTTATTGGGAGAACCATATGAGTTGTGTGCATATTGACAGAATAAAGAAGTTAAATAATCTTTGAAATAATTACCCATCCAGACCTGGATCTACCTAGCCTAGGTCTTCAAAACAATTATCATAAAATTTAACAATATCCAGAGATTTTGACAAAGATTTATAGAAGTCAGAGTATATCCATAATTCCTAGTAATGTTATCAACAAAATATAAATATTTGTCTTTTTCATTCTCAAATCAGTTCCATTACATATGTGTTTTATAACTATACAGATATTTGCATTTTTGTTCTACTGTGTAACTTTAAAAAATTAGACAGTAGCCACACTTAATATTTTTTATTTTTACTCTGTCCTTAAGTTATAGATAATGGTCTACAACATTTTCTATTCTTTATAATATTTCATTAGTAATAAAAATTTCATAAAAATATTATAGGAGTTAGAAAATTACTTAAAATATTATTTATAAACACACCTCCTCTCCACAATGTACACACTTTAGTTATGAGAACTCTGATGTTCAAAGAATGAATTAGCTTGACCTTTAAAAGAGCATTTGGAGATGACTGGCATTAACCTAGACATACAAATCTATAAAACAGAATTGAGAATCCAGATATGTATTCTCATAGATCTATGGCCCATTGGTTTTTGGCAAGAGTGCCAAGATCATTCAGTGGGGAAAGGATAGTCTTCAAGAAATGGTGCTGAGAAAACTGGAAATCCACTTGCAGAAGAATGAATTTGGACCCTATCTCACACCATTGACAAAAATTAACACAATGAATCATAGAGCTAAGTATAAGAGCTAAAACTATACAACTCTCAAAAGAATCATAGGCATAAATATTTATGACTTTAAACTCAGCAATTGTTTTCTAAATATGACATCAAAAGCACAAATGAAAAAGTAAAAGGTAGTTTACTTGGGCTTAAAATTAAAAACTTTTCTATATCAAAGGACACAATAAAAAATGTAAAAAGACAACACAGAGAATGAGAAAAATTATTTGCAAGTTATATATCTGATAGTGGTATGGTATCCAGAATATACAACAACTCAACAACAAAAATACAAGAAAAATGATCAAAGGATTTGAGTAGACATTTCTCCAAATAATTTATATGAATGACCAGTAAGTACATGAAAAGATGCTCAATATCACTAATCATTAGAGATATGGAATTAAAACTACAATGAAATATCACTCCATACCCATTAAGATGACTATAAGGAAAAACATGGAAAGAAACAAGTGTTGGTGAGATTATGGAGGAGTTGGAACCTTTCTACATTGCTAGTGCAGATGTAAAATGGTGGGTGTATCCACTGTGAAAAGAAGTTTGGCAGCTTCTTAAACAGTTAAACATGAAATTAGCATATGACACAGTAAGTCGACTCCTAGGCATATACCCAAATAATTGAAAACATATGTTAAAAAAAAACTTGTTCATAAATGTCAGCACTACTGGCAATAGCTAAACAGGAAAACCACCCAAAGGTCTATCAACTGATGAATGAATAAGCAAAATGTGGTATATCTATGCAATGAAATATTATTCAGTCATATAAAGGAATGAAGTACTGATACATGCTAAAGCATAAATGAACCTTAAAAATATTACACTAAGTGAAAGAATACAACCACAAAAGGCCACATGTGGTATGATTTTATTTTAATAGAATTGCCAAAATAGGCAAATCTATAGAGACAGAAAGAGATTAGTGATTGTCAAAGGCTGAGTGAAAGAGGCAAAGGGTACTAGATTTCTCCTTGGGGTAATGATAGTCTAGAATTAGATAATGGCAGATGATTGTAAAGTATTGTGAATGTAATAAAAGCTACTGAATTGTGTAAGCATTTTATATAGCCATTAAAATGAAAAGTTTTATATTATGTGAATTTTTCCTTAATGAAAAAAAAAATCATGTGAGGTCTCATGTCTCATGTTTACTCTTCCACATCTGTACACTTTCCTCCAGCCCCTGTGTTCAGTGATTTTCTTGAAACTTGACAGTGTGTGTGTGTGTGTGTATATATATATATGTGTGTGTGTGTGTGTGTGTGTGTGCGCGCGCGTGTGTGTATGTATGTATGTATGTATATATATATATATATATATATCTGGAGACTTTACATATTGCGGAAATATTTTGATTATTTATTGGATAGCTGGATGGGGTCGCTGAACACAGAGCTGTACACAAGCAATCGAACAGATAGCTTTGTAGTTTTTGTAGTTATGTAGAAAGAGTCCCATAGTGAACACGCTGGGCTGTGTCATCACATCACAGAAGTTTCCTAATTAGAGGGCCACCTGTGGTGACCGACACCTGTCAAAAAGCAAGAAAATTACCAAAGGGAGAAAACGGTAGACTCTATACTCTGGGGGATAATCAATTAAACAGTTTCAGGCTCAGGGCCATCTGCTAAAGGTCAGCTGAGGAGGGTGGTATCAAAGTTTGAAATTTAGTCTCCGTGGCTCTGACGGCTACAAGGACCAACCCTGGCACTTCAGCTGCAGTTGGAATCCTCAGCTTTAATTGCCAGATCGTCAATTTCCATTGACTATCTGCTCTTGTTTGGATCCCTGTATTGTGAAAAGGAGACATGAGGATAGACAAATTGTTGTCTGGATGAAGGTTGATTGGCGGAGCCCTGTTGTGATATCTGACAGCCAATATTTTATAAAGCCTTCGGGGCATGAAGAGAGGGACTAAAATTTTGTGGAGCACTCAGAGATACTTGTCCTTGAAATAATGGCATCCGGACTATTCCCTGAGGCACCCATTACTTGGACTGGTAAGCATGACACTGCAATTGCTAGCTTGAGATTTAGATCCAGTGTGATGTTAGGAAACTCAGCTTTTACATCTGAAGGGAGCTGCCCCTCCCAACCCAGGTCCCCAGCACAGGCATCTGACTGGTAAGCAGCCTGCTTTCTGCTTTGTCATTTGACTCAAAAGGTACACAGGAAGAAATCACTAGATTGCCTTCCTACAGATATGTTATCTCAGTTTCAGTGGATCAAGAAATTATCATGTGTTCACTATGTGTGCAGGATGATGCAGTAGTCTTATATAGGTCAACTGACTAAATTTTCACATCAACTCTATGGGGCATCCATTGGTATCATTATATCCATATTACAACACATACAGAGGAATGAATGATTTTTTTCAAGGTCACAAAAAAGGAACTGCTAGAACCAGTATTCTACCATTATACTTTCTGATCTGAAAGATCATATTTGTTCCATCTCACACTGGGAAAAGTGAAGAGACAAGTTGACTCACTGAATGTTTGTACTGTCAGGAAAGTAAATATTATTGGACTTTGAACATAATATACTATGTCCTTTCATTTCAAGTCATAAAGCCTTGTCCCTAAACCTCAAAAGCACACAAGTAAACTCTCTGAAACCTGAAGTAGTTGGTTTCAATCTATCCTTTGGCATCAAACAAGTGCGAGGGTCAAAGATGAAAACTATCTCTTGCCTCTTGGATGCTACTGTACAAAATGCTTCTGAAAAAAAGTAACTCATACCCAGGACATGACAAGAATCTCTAAGAATGGCCAAAGTTTTATCTATGACTTTTTATTTCTACAATCATTCTGGCTTGGACCACTTAGCAGCTCATGCAACACTGAAATGGCTTTGTTTGGTTTTAGAGCAAGGGTCAGCAAACTATGGCAGAAGGGTGAAATCCAGTTCTCCACCTGCTTTTGAGAATAAAATTTTATTGGAACACAGCTACACCCATTTTTTACATGATATCTATGGCTGTTTTACTCTAAAAGGCAGAGTTGAGTAGTTGCATCAGAGACTGTATAGTCCACAAAGCCTAAAATATCTGCTCTCTGGCTCTTTTTAGAAAACTGTTTTCAAGCCCTGTTTTATGAGCTGAAAAGAAAAGGCTTTCTAGGGCTTTTTCACTGCAAAGTTTACTTCCTGGTGTCAACGAGAATGAACAGTACAGGGCTGAGTTAACTGTGATGCCTCTGAGAGGTGGCAGAGTGGTATAGAACATGGACTGTAGCCCTAAGACAACCTTGAGTTCAAATTTTGACAACTGACTGTGCACTCTTCAGGAAGTCACTCAACTACTCTGAGTTTTCCCATCTGTGAAGTACCCTTAAGAATTCTTCCCTTGCAGAGTTGTTTGACAATCAAATTGGATGGTATATTTGTAACACCAAGCCCAATGTTTGGCACATTGTAGTTCTCACCAAATGATATATATATATTTTTTGAGTTGGAGTCTCACTCTGTCGCCTATACTGGAGTGCAGTGGCCGCTCCCGGCCACCGCAGCCTCGACCTGCTGGACTCCGGTAATCCTTCCGCCTCAGCCTTCCAAGTAGCCAGAACTACAGGCGCGCGCTACCACGCCCAGCTAATTTTTTGATTTATTGTAGAGATGAGGTCTCGCCAAGTTGCCCAGGTGGGTCTTGAACCCACGGACTCAGGCAATCCACTCACCTCAGCTTCCCAAGGCGTGGGATTACAGGTTGAGCCACCGAGCGCTGCCAAATGATATTTTATATATGACTCTTAAAGAACTGCATCCTCCCTCAGTTGGCATTTATTGGTATATACACCAGTTCTCGCTATCCCTGTACTGTTCCAGCATGGCAGATTATTCTTTACACCAGAATGATGCGTGGTCCATCCACAGGAGGTTGTGCTCTAATAGAATGGAAAAGCATGGTTATTCCAAAAAACAAGTAGAATCATCTCCTCTTTCCCTTCCCTGGTTTGTCTTTCTTATGCCAGAACTTGTTATCCTGCAGGCATCTCAACTTGCCCACTCTGATAAATAAAAAATGCACTGGGCAATTGCTAATTGCTGATAGCTTCTTCCTTATTGATCTCTCCACCTTTCTCAAACATCTCAGATTACCTAGTGATCTTTCTAGCTAATCACAATTCAGATGGGCCATGGCAAAAAGGCCCTGCTTAAATAGTTCTGGAAGAATGGCAGAAAGTCTGCAAGAAAAGGAAAAAAAAGGTACAGATGCATTTCAAAAGGCAAGGACCTTCATATTAGAGTTTGACATTATATTTAAGCATAGGAAGAGGAGCAATTCATGAGCAAAATGGATAGGAACAAGATCTGGACCAGCCTGTAATGGGAAAAAGGGAGCCAGGAAAGGTGGAGGGCTTAGGATAAGATCAGAGTTTTGATGTGAGGCAATATTTCTTTTTTGATATGACCTTTTTGTCAAATGCTATTCTTCTAATTTATTGGGCAGGGTTTTAGTTTAAGCAGAAGAAAATTTATTAAGAACAAACAGTTATTTAATGTCTTGGGGGTTTGTGTAACTAAATCTTAGGTGCTACCTTGCCATAGGCAATGTAACCAAAAACAAACAAACAAACAAACAAAAACTGCTGATCCTTTTGTCAGACTGTTCCAGTTGAAATTCTGAGGCTGTCACTGCAGTTCCTGGGTACCCATTAGACTGCAGACTACAGAATAGAACTTTTGCTGTAATTTCTATAGAAGGAAAACAACTACTTTTACCATATCTACCTCTACTTACAAAATCCCAAATGACAAAGTCTGCTTGGTGAAAGCCAGAGTACCCATGAAACTCTGACTACAAAGGAGTGTGGGAAATTTAGACTTTACAGCTTTGCAGTATTAAGTGAACTGTAACACAGGCTACAAGGGTGTTGGAAGAGGGTTGAGTGAATCAACCTGCATCCTAAAGATTACATAAACGACATGGGACTGTTAAGACAGTCTCTTCCTTCATGCCAGGAAATCCTCAATCCTTGAACATTCTTAGAAATTTAAATCAAAAAGATTCTGCTTTCGTGTTATTAAAATTGGTTACCATCCATTGAATGAGCCACTATTCTATAATAGTAATAAACTAGACATTTTACCTGGCATAATTTATATAGTTTTTTAAAACAATGTGAGATAAATATTATTTATTCCAATTTACCCCTTGGAAAACTGACAAGAAGGCGATTTAAGCTATTTGTCCTGTCCATGCCATATACATGTTGAGTAGTATGTCTGGATATTCAGGATTGGCCCCTAGAAATGTGAGGTTGTGGAGCCCCATATTTTTGAAGAGCCTGAAGAAATCACAGTTGGGAGACCAGATATTTAAGTTGTTAGTGAGTGGGACGTTTTGGTTTTGGTTTTGTTTCCTTTCTTCCTTCTGTCCTTCCTACCTCACTCCCTTCCTTTCTTCTTTTCCTCCCCTCCCTTTCTCCTTCCTTCCCTCCTTCTTTCTTTCCTTCTTTCTTCCCTTCCTTCTCTCTCTCTGTCTCTCTCTCTCTATCTCTCTCTCACTCTCCCTCTCTTTCTTTCTTTCTATTATTGTTGTAAGTATACCTCCTGAATGGGAACACCTTGGTTTGAGGAATCTGGATAGGAGCTGGTCTGTGTAGCATTCTAAGAAAAAAAAAAATTGACATTCTGGAGACATAAATAGAACAACAAATAAATAAATGTGTTTATCTGAGGTAAGCCTTCCTTTTGGGAATATCTTTCTTTTACTCCAGGGCATATTACTACTAGCACTCAGAGTCTGGGTAGGAGCAGGACTCTGAATTCAGAGTCTTATCTAGCATTAGTATTCTCTCTGATCTGTTTTGTTTGCATCTGAATGCCATTGTAGCTTTCTAGGACCACTTATTACGGGTAGAAATCCTTACACATTTTTTCTAGTATTAAATAAATCTATCTTTCATTGCTTAAAAAAAAATCATGAGCACCTAGAAATTGCCCTTCCAAAGTGTGGACAAATAGAATGAATGTTGAGAGTTATCCATACTAAGAAATGCCAAAAAGTAGCATTCTCTACTCTTTACATTGGAAAAATCAGTGCAACGTTATTCCACAAACTTTTATTTCCTAATACTCCTTTGCACTTGTTTTCAGAGTAGCTCATCTTATACACAAATAGAATCTGATATTGTGATTGAATTAGCTAAACTTTAGAATTCTTGCTCCAGGGAGTCCTGTACTGCAGGCACTTGGGGAAATGGAATGAGCACTTTGAACTTCACTTCTATTTTTGTTGTTGTTGATTTTGGACAAAAATGAAGCCCTCATATCTTCATCTTGAATCTGTAAGTCATTTCGAAATTCTTAGCTGAAAAGTGCTAGGGAATTGCATATAAAACTAATCATTACCTTGTAATGAAATGGTTCTACAAATTACTGCTTAATAATACTTGAAGTCATCAAAAAGATCAAAGATTAATTACCATGTAACTGGCAGTGTTTAGATCGGAAAATTAAGGTTCCAGTGAAGAACTGAAAAATATCCATTTAATTACCCAGGTATAAAATACAGCAAAGTACATTCTGGAATGTGGGCTTCTCAAAATAGCACATTCCTTTTGAGAGCATCAAGTAGTTTTTCATTATTTTTAATTATTCTCATTTCTCATCATACAGTGGCCAATATAATGCTTGTTTACTAATATGTATCTAAGGGCCACTTTTCCTTTAGCAAACATCTGTACCACCATGAAATAATTGGAACCATATCATTTGATGGGGTATTATGGCTTTTGTTATAAATCCTGGCAATTAACAGGCACATGTTATTTACACATATCATTTTTTTGGATATGTTTAAGTGACAAAAAGTATGCCACAAAACTACAAAATGCTTGAAGTTATATCAAGAGATGTTTGACTTCATTAACATACCACTCAAATCAGGAGTTTTACACTTATGTTTTATTTATGCTTATCTCTCCATCCTTTTCATATCCTTGAAGCCAAGTGATAAGAAATGCCTAGAATTTCCTTTAAGAACTTCTAGGACAGAGGTAAACCTTAAATTCAGAACCTAGGGACACGTTTTACATAAGTATATTTGGTGTTTAACACGTTCCCTCATGTATTTCCAAGTACACGTTTCTCATTCTGCATATATTGTTTATAAGTTTGGCTTAGAAAACTGGCCTCTTATGTTTTTAAAAGTAAGACATAATTTAAAAATTGAATTTGGCAAGCAGTTCCAAGTTCAAGCGGGAGCCATATGCTAGCATCTAACCACCACCTGGCAGGTTCATTTCAGAACAATTTTGGCATGCTGTCTACCCCATTTGAAAATATTTGCTCTAGTATTTTCTACCTCAAGAAAAGAAGGTCACTTATAAAGGGAGAAGTGAAGAATAAAGGAATGGAGGGAGGGAGACTGGAGCAAAGGAGAGCTGAGCTATCTGATTGAAGACAATGGCTTCTTATCATATGCAGCAGTTGCCAAGTTAGGTTATGTAGCAGGTGACATTTTAAGGGGTGAGATAAGTGAAATGCCAACTAAAGATTAGTGTTGGGAAACTTTTCGTTAAAGCAAATTTCTTCACCAAAGAGTCGCTGAGTGTGAAATAGGTGTCTCTTCTTAATACATGCTTGTCTTTAGACCAAAAAAATAAATAAATCAATAAAAGAGCTTTCGTGTGTAATGCTTCTTTAGGGTACATCCTCAAAATGTTCCTTACATTCACCATCTCACAACTTCAAAGATTGCTTCTTCCTGTAGTAGCTGCCATCATTGTTGTTTTAGTTCTTTTAAGTTTCTTTTCTGAATTCTATCTGAGAGCAAAACTCTTTCTTGAAAAAGAATGTTGGGAGAAACAGAAAAGGGAAGAAATAAGTATGTTTTCCTTAACTTAAAACCATTTATAATTTCTCCTTAGTAATATCAATCTATGCAAAAGCCTTGTAAAAACCCTCACAAATTCACCCATGCCCTGCTCTTCTAAGCCTGCTACTAGGTTGTTTCATGATGAACCGCTTCTAGCTTATTTGATATGCCCATGGACCCTACTCCCCATTCATGTTACATCAGACTTTATTTCTCTTTGTAAGTTATTACCCTCATATAATTCCAGAAATAGGCTGATCTGCATGGCATTCTAAGAAAAAAATGGCATTCTGGGGAAAATAAATAAATAAATAAAGGTGTTTATCTGAGGTGAATCTTCCTTTTGGGAATATCTTTCTTGTATACGAGGGCATTTTATTAACACTCAGAGTCTAGGTAGGAGCCACACTCTGGATTCAGAGTCCTATCTAGCATTAGTATTCTCTCATAATGGAAAACACTGTCTTCCCAAGAAACTATCTTGGCATATATCTCTGTGTATCTGTGTCTCTATCTATCACTGTAACATTCTTTTAAAAACTTTCAACATGGAGATTTCTCCATTACAATGGAGGTTTAAAGTCTCTACCAATACCTTTCACATGAAGATTTGATGGAGTTATTATTAAACCAGCTGGAGTGCTCTGGAGAAGAAAAAAAAAAAAAGGAAGTGAGAACCAGTACATAGAAAAGATTATTGCTGTGGTATGTGCCCTCTGGAGAGAGCCACAGAAGAACCTGTGATCTCAGAGACATAAAGGAATGAGAATCAAAATCTGGTCAATTTATGCTAAAGATGAGAAATATTCAAGCCCTGCCAACAACTTATGGATGCTATTATACTTTGGAAGAATTAAACTTTATTTCCTTTGGAGATTAAACAGCACCCGAGATGATGGGCATCAATTCTGAAAACATTTTTGATGATAGTGAGGGATTTAAGTTTGCCGAGTTATTTTTGTGGCCATGGAGGGAGAATAAGTTTATGAGTCTCCCTGAATAGTTTCATATACAGAACCAGTGGGCAGCATTTTATTTTTCAGGTTTAACATATCAGTTCTCAACTTGGAGTCATATATATATTTTTTAGACTTTGACTGTTATTCTCATTCTCAAACAAACCAGATGCTTTCTTATGAGTTTTTAAAATTTTTCAGTAAACAGATTGTAGTATTCATGGTAACTGGGACCATATCTACCTCATTCACCATTATAACCTCAGCTCCCAGCACAGAGCCTGGCACGTGGTAGAAGCTTAATAAATATTTCTTGCTTGATGCAGGGTCAATCACACGTCTGTTACACCCATTCCTCAAATGCAGAGCCGAACTGTGTTTCAATGTTGAAGAGCCTAATGTGGTGACATAATTCTACTACCTTTATTTGAATTATAGAGTATACTTAATATAATATGTGATTTATTAAATATTTTAACTTAGCATATAAAAACAGATCAAAAAATTCAGCTTCTTTATCTAAGGTAGAAACTGAGAATACACATATCATTGTTTCTGACCTCACTGTCTAATGTGAAGGACAGATAAATTAAAGGAGTTATCAATATTGTGCTACAAATGCAATGCATGGAGTTATTGGACATACAGGTGGGGAGAGGGTTAGGTATAAGCATTTGTGATCAGACAGATCTGAGTAAAAATTGTGGCTCAGTCACTTACTAATTATGATACATTGCAATTGTCCCTTAACCTTTCTGTGCTCCAATTTCTTCATCTATAAAAGGAAGATAATAAAGCAACACGTATAAGATTATCATAAGGTTTTGAAGATATAAGAGAGGGAAGAAACATATCACTGGGTTTGATTGACCCATTATTTGGACCATTATTACCTGTTATTACAAAATCAGAAACAGATTCTCTAAAGAAGTGAGGTTTCTTTTGTATTTGCTTTGTATAAAACTCCAACCAAAAAAAAGGGGGCAATGGCATGGCATGGAATATCATGTCATATAAATGACATGATATAGAATATAGATTTGTTTATTATAACAAACATAATACGTAACACCAATGTATGTATCAATTAATATTTATTCTGCCTCACTTTAGAAATGATTAGTGATAGCCCTGACAACTCATGAATGATTCATCTTAACTATATTGTGTTATTGGCATTTCTTCTTTGTGTTTTACCTGATCTTATGAATATTTAGAATCTATTAAATAATGTAGTATCTACTAAATGATGTGTTTCTTCTTGGTAAGGAACAACATTGTCCTAAAAATCTTAAAGGAAAGAGAATTGGAAGGACATAGTGCAATGGTCCTCAATCAGAGGTGATTATTCCCTCCAGAAGCCATTTGGCGATGTCCAGAAGGTTTTGGTTTTCCTGGCTGGTAGGCGCAGAAGGTAGAGTAAAGGGTGCTTTTGACTTCTGGTGGGTGAAAGCCAGGGATGCTACTAAACATCTTAAAATGCACATGAGAGTTCCTTATAGTAAATAATTTTCAGGCTCCAAATGTTAATAGTGTTACAGTTAAATAACCCTGGTACAGGGAATGAGAATATGGACGAGTGTATACAACAAGTCTGTTTCCAATGTTTTAGTCAGTAGATGTCAGGGAAGGAGACATGAAAAAAATTCCTAAGAAAGCTATGCCAAGTATGAGTTAGAAGACAAAGGGATTATGGGAAGTAGAAGAAATGTCAGTACTGCAGTATTAAAATTAAAAAGAAATCTAAGGAAGTGAAAAGAAGCATTGTAATTTCCACCAGGAGTTATTTATATATTCATGAACCTGAGAAAGAGGGAAGGAAACCTCCATCTGTTAAGTGCATGTTCTGTAATAAACATTTGATATATTATCTCATGTTAATCACAAGAAACAACTTCAGGTGAGCATTATTTACTGTTGTGAAATTTGGATTCTCAGACACACAAGTGATTAATAATAGAATCAGAATTTAATACAGAACTTTCTGATGCATTTCTAATTCACCATGTTTTCTTCTTAGTTGGTTTTCTGTTTCAATAGTTTTCTCAAATGGTGGAGGCAGAAACACAACGACAAAATTCAAATAAACAGTACTAAGAGCTACAATGATAACACCATATTTGGCCTTAAGAAAGATGCAAAAGTGAGGGAAGCAAAGCCAAATGTGAATGCTATGCATGTGTCCTGATTGCAATTTAATGTGATCCTAGACTGGAGGACAAGCGGTGCCAGTTGTCTTGGCTCTGGCCCAAAACACACCTCAAACAACCTGGGTCATAGTGCTTTCTCTTGCACAGAAATTGCTAGATCACTGTTCCTGGGGAAGGTTTTAATAGGAGAGAGGAAAAGATGTATGAAGGACTGGGCTGAAGGGCAAGACACTGAATTTTTATATTTGCATGGAAGGAAAGCCCAAGAGGCTTTTAGTATCTAAGTACCAAAGAGACTTTAGAAAAATTATTTTCCAACCTTACTTTCCACAAATAAAAGTTGCACTGGCAGCCAAAAACCATGGAATATAAACCAAGAACTCAAAGCTGAGGAAGGAAAAGGTTAGATTAACTAGCAAAGAAGATGCTGTTTAGACAGAGCCATCAGGGCGTAAGCAGGGTCCCATGGGAAAGGCTGGGGGTTTCCTAGTGCCAAGCTTCTTGTGTATATTGGACAGAATGATTGCAAAGGACACAAGTGGTCTTTTCTGGCCCTGGAAGGTAAGTGATGAACTGAGCAGAATGTCTCATCCACGGGCCAATGACAAATTATAACAATCCATTATTTTTTCAAAAAGGAGAAAAGATTGTTTTTTGTTCTTCTCGTTCAGAATGAATTTTATGTCTGTAAGGAACTTCAGACAAATAGACCGGAAAGGCTGAGTTCTTCTATTAACTCACAGATAGTGACTTAACCAAATAAGAGCAGAGCAAATGAATTCTTTCGGTAGGCTACAAAACTTTCCGTAAGAACCATGTTCCTCTGCCCACCCCAGCCCTTGCCCCATGCCGACACTTGGCGTGAGAAAAGAGTTCCTCAGTGCTGAAGATCACTCAGCATCTGAACTTTCTGATGAGTCTGTCATCAGGGAGCTAGTTCAGATATGTAGGGCTCTGTGGCATGGAAATGTGCTCATTAGAAAGAGGACAGGAAATGTATCTCAGAGGGGACAAGATTAGGAATTGCTTGGAATGATTTTTAGCTGTTATGAAGACGTGTAACTAACATAGCTCATTGGGGTTGGTGGGATGTGCTTGTTGGTTTTCTCACTATTCTCTGAAATGTTTATCTTCATTTTTAAATATTTTTAAGAAATCTGTTCTAAATATTATATTATTTTTGCTGTAAATTTATAGGAAAGGTATTGTCAAGTTTTCCTCACTGAACCCCTTATTCCCCAATTGTAATTCCTCACAGTCCATTCGTAATACAAATAAGTCCTATTAGTTTGTAACAGGCCCAATAGAAGCAGGAAAAAAAACCATCTACAACCCTGGAGTTAGATCTCTGTAGCAGCACAGACTCCAGAAAATGCCACTAAGGTCTATGCTGATCTCAGGGCCTCCTTCCCTGGAGAATTCATCTTGCCAAGAACTCATCAGTGCTCAAGGTCCAGCATATACATACCTTAGCCCCACTGATTGGAGATTTATTGGGAATTGGGGATTGGAAAACCAGAAGGTTGAGAGGTTTCTAGAACATGAAGATATATTCCAGAAACTTGGAACCAGCTCTTCCTCCAAGGACAATACCTTGCCATAGCATTTGGTATCTCATGATTCAGATAATGAGAACATAGTCATTCATAATGTAGGTCAGAAGGTCAAGGCAGCATTGGAATGGTCTCTACCACTCCAGCTTGACTCTACAAGATCAAACTTAAGCAGATCGGGAGGGTACAAAACTCTAAATAAGAAGAAAAAACATGACCTGGGAAAGACTTTACTTAAAAAGTGGCCAAGCAGAACTGAAATTCCCAAAAGAAGAATCAAAATGTCAATGTCATATAAAATATGTGCTCTGGGCCTGAGAGTCTCAGGACATAGACCTCAGTTTAGTTTCACATTCTATGATGGTGTGATAGGTAAAGACAGCGACTCCAGAACTGGCTGTGTCCAAATTCTGGTTCTAACACTTGCTAGTTATGTGAACTTAAGCAAGTTTCTTTACCTCTCTGTGACTCCCCTTCCTTATTTATAAAGTGGGAATAATAATAACACCAATCTCAGAGAGTTGTTGTAAGTTTGAATTGAGGGAATTTATATATAAAAGCACTTATAACAGTGCTGTCACCCATAAAGTAATATATAAGTGGTTATTATTATTGTATATAAATTATATTAGACATAATACATCTAATATACTGTATAATATATAATTATATATTATTCCTATGATATATAAATATTTTAATTAACAATTATATATTTTATCATCTGTTATATTGTAATATGTTACATACTATGGGTGGTATATCATGTATCATATATTACATACTAAAATTATTTTTTATTGGTGACTGCATCTATATTTCAGCTCTGAACTAAATTTGTATTTTATAGCTACTATTTTTTCTCAAAATTTGTAACTGCTTTCTAGATTTGCAGAGAAAATGCCACATAATGTGGCTTAAAACCAGCTCTGACATGTACTAATTATGAAACCCTGACAAAGTCCCTAATTCCAAGTTTCTTGATCTTGAAAATAGGGCTGGGTAAGGATTTAAATAAGACAGAGCAGATCTACCCAGCCATCGTGATGTGCATGAGTTACAAGTGGGCCAGACAGTGAGCACTTTAGCCTTGCAAATAGTCAGAGTCTTGGTAAATCGGGCCCTTGTCTGGTTATCTCTGATCACAAGCATCTTTTTACTCAGTGTGCCCTGTAAATATTACTTTCTCTGGGCTTGTAATAAAAAAATCTGTTGAGGAAAACAGAGGAAGACATTGCATAAGAAGCACTGAGTACCAGATATGGTACACAGAAGCTGCACCCAAAAGATCCGTGCATGTGGTTGCTGGTGGCAACAGTGACAGGAGAAGGAAGAGCAGAGAGAGAATTATCTTTGGCTGTAATTGTTTTGTTTCTTGTGACTGTGGAATTGTAATCTTTTATAATCTTCCTACTTTAAGTCAAGAGACCACATGGTCTGCAAATATGGTCTACTTACCTTGGAAGTCCTGGGTATTGTGGAAAGTATGTTGACCCTGGAGCCATGAAGAGCAGGGTGACTAGCTGTCACAATTAATTAGGAATGAGGGTTGTTTTTTTTTTTTTTAAGACATGGGACTTTCTGTGCTTGTAAAAATTCCTCAATTAAAATATGTGATTTGGCCTTTCTGAATTACATTTTCCTATTGTCAAGTGGGGTTAAAACCTGACTTGTAGCACTTTTGTCATCAAATCAAAAACCGTACATACAATATTTGCAATAGAATAGAAACAAAACAAATATTATACTTCATCTGCTCCAGCCATCCCAGTTAGTGGCATCAGAGTGTGAATATAAACACCACACTTGGTAGTAGCATAAACATGGGTAAGCTGTGGAAATTTTTAGAACTTTAGTTTTATCACTTATAAAATAAGAATAATAATATCAACTTTGATGGATTAGAAGGTAATTAAATTAAAAAAAGAAAATTACTCCATGGGGGCATTATTAGATGTGATTTTCCACCTCTTTCTTGCTTTGTTTATTTCTTCTAGTAAATTTTCAATCCATAAATTTAGTATAGAATGACCACCCTAAGAAATAAGGCTTCCAAACTTTGGTTGACTTATGATATTCTCCATTCTTCTCCGTTGAGAGAATTTCAGAAATGGTACCTATCACTATCCATGCCTTTTTTGTGGAGAAGATGATGTTCTCCATGTAGCATCTGCACAAAGCTCAGCAATAGTATCCACAGCCAGCTACTCCTGAGAAGAAACTTTGTGTGAGTAGAGCTAATTCATGGCCAGTTAGTCAAAACTACATAATTTATTTTGTTAGGTGTTTTAAGGAATTAAAAAGATAAAATAAAATCTACATATTAACTCTCAAAAGAAAAGAAAAGAAATACCTGAGGAGCTGGTCAAAATTTTAATATAAGGTCATTGACTTGACAAAGCAAATGTCTTGTTTCTAAATTTCATTAGCCTTCCCTTATTATTGATGATGTCTCATAGGAACTGAACAAAGAATGTAAACATGACTATGGCTATAAATTCTTCCACATCTGCTAAGATGAAAAACTGATTGTTTATGCTCAATTTTATTTTTCTTCCCTTTCTCCCTTCTTCCTGCCTGCCCTTCTTTCTTTCCTTCTCCTCTCTCTTCTTTCCTTCCCCCCTTCCTTCCTTCCCATTATTTCTTAGTTGCTTCCATTCTTATCAGGATCACCATTTCTTTAATGCTTGCAACTCTCCTTGACTTAAATTTTAGATGTCTCTCTCCTTTCTTTATCATCAGTAATCGTGGTTGAATTTTATCTTATTTTAGATAAGTCATCCAATTATATGCTTAATAACTATTTATATCTGCCCTGCTAGATACTATGTGAGATACTGATGAAGGGGGGAAAAAAGGTGTAATCCCATGGTTTCTTTCATAAAATATTGCTCTTTAGAAGAGGCTTGCTATATACATTGCCTCATTTTTTTCTCATCCATGTAAGGATTAGAAATAAATAATTAATTTGCCTAAGGTCACCAGCTAGACAGTGACAGATTCATAATTCAATTCAAGATCTGTTTCACTGAAGTACAGTGATTCATTCTAATTTGAGTGTGCAGTGAAATAATCTCTGTAGGTCTTCTCATTTTTCTACTTTGAGAACGGGTTATTTAAAAGATTTGCTACTGAGGTCTCTCCAACAAAATTTGAGGTTGAGAGACTTTTACTTTGATGATTTCTTCTACTCAAAACAGTCCCTATCTTCAAAGGTCCACAGCTCTAAAAGTCATGTCAACCCCCCTTTACATATACCTACCCTGAGTCATTGCATAACTAGGATTCTGTTTTCCTATCAAACTGTGTCTGGTATTTGTCCCATTCCTTTATATCCTTGTTCTCTGAAACTCACTAATTTGGTACACTAACCCTGTGTTCTAACTTGTGAGAAGTTATTAGTGTCAGTTCTTTGTCACTGGCTGGGACATTCTGGTGACATTGCCTTCATTCAGGAGAGTGGTGGTGGAGAGAGACAGGCAGTCCCTGAAAATTATGGGAAGAACATGTCAACCTGGGGAACTTCCAATCATATTGAGTTATTTTCTAGAGGCAGATCTATTTGACTTAACTGAACAGTATTTAATAGTCTAGTAATCTACAAGGTGTGGTTGATCACAAATTTTTAATATCATATTAAAGTCATGCCATCCAGAAAACACTGGAAAATTTCTAAGAGGAAATTATTTTGGTATGAATTTTGTATGTTGTTTGACTGATAAAAGCACTGTTGAATCATTTGCTTTTCAACAAGATGGTAAGTTATTACCTGTAACACAAACTATTTGGAATGAAAATATTGAGTTTCAAGTTTAAAAAAAAACTCACTAAAAAGCCACATTAATTTATCCCTGGGTTCATTTTGTCTTAAAGTGAGAGATTTGGTAGCCTTGGCCAGTGTTGTCTCAAATAAGTTCGCAAGTGAAAAAAAAAAGGAAAAACAAAACAAAACAGTCAGACAAACACCACAACCAACAAAGCACAATAGTCTTCCTCTCCTCAAGACTAAGTAGATTTTCAGTTCTGCTGCAATGAATGAGAGAGAGAGACAAGCATACACTCCCTTTAATACAATCTTAGATGTTTGACTTACAGCTTTTTCTTTGGGGTGAGTAGGAGTTTTCTTATCCATTATTTAGGTAATATGTGACCAAAAATTGTCTTGCTTGTCTCCAACACACACAGCTTGTAGGTAGAATGACTCACCTTCAATGTCCAAAAACATGAAATTGCCTCTCTCTGTCTCTCTCTCTCTCGCTCGCTCTTTCTCTCTGTTCCTTAACATGCAGCTTTCTTCTTGCAGCTTTTCTCTAAACCCTATTAATCAGCACCTCTGAAAGGCCCATTACTGAGAATATTTAAAGTATGACAGGATAATACACTAGGAAATATACTGTGGGGAATATTATAGTCCTGGCAGGACTTAATGACCTAAAGTCATCCCAGTCTCCAGTGTTTCTTTGATTAATTAACCCCATTTCTCAGAATCCTTGAATTCAGATTTCTCTTTGTACTGAAGCTTGCGTGTGGCCAGTGCAGGGCATAAGTTTTTCCCTCACTGGTGTTCCTGTTTTGCTTTGGTAGTATCCTTATTCTTAAAGATCAGCTTTTGTCTCTAAATGTTTGTTCAAAAAATATGATTAGACTTCTGGTATGTACTAGACAAGGTGCCTGGTACTGGTGACAAACACAGGTAGTAAGACTAAGCTTTACCTTGAGCAAATCTCAGCATTGAAGGGGAAACTGATCAGAATGAGGCTATGTGGACTCACAGAAGAAGAAAAGCTTAGTTTTGCCTACAGTCCCGGAGGAGGCAACACATGACCTAAATTGTAAGTTTGGTTATTGCTTGTTAAGCAGATGGACAAAGGAAGGTTTTTATAAAGGGGAGAAGCTGTGCATAGTGGCTTACACCTGCAATCCCAGCACTTTGAGAGACTGAGACAGGAGGATTGCTTGAGCCTAGGAGTTTGAGACCAGCCTGGGCAACATAGGGAGATCACTTCTCTACAAAAACCAACAATGACAAAAACAACAATGATGAACAGGAGAAGATGAAGTACAAATATATGTATAATTCTAGGAGCATTAAATGGAGCTGAGGGAATTCAATGTGTCTAGAGTATGATGATGGAGTGGTGGAAAAGAATGATCATTGAGACCAGCTAAATAAAGAAATGTCACATGCAATATATCAAGGAATTCACTCTTTGTCCTATGGGCAGTGAGGAATCATTGGGGATGTTTTAGCAGAGCTGAGATGTAAAAAGATTTCTCTAGTAGAATACAAGGAAGGAACTCAGAGGGGGATGAAAGATGGGGAGAACCATCAAAAGGATACTGGAAAAGTTCAGATACCAGATAACGAGAGTAGTGAAATCTGGGGCTACAGATATGACCATGGTTCTTTCTGTAGATATCTTATATTCTTTAATTTAAAAGTAAAAGCACTTTTACTTTTAACAAACAAATATAATCTCCTGTGTTCTTTTTTATATAACATAAAATTGTGGGGTATAGTTAAGGGTTAGGTATACAAATATGCATTGTGCAGGTACTCTTGTTGATGAGGTGAGCCCCCCGTCCCCAGACAGATATTGACTACGGGTAATCCCACCTCCCTTCCCTTCCCTACCCACCCCCCATAGTTTCCCGCCACTGTTTAATTGTTGTTTGTTTGTTTTGAGCCAGGAGGTACTTGGCAAAGGAAGAAGATCCC
>CAUYQG010193131.1:0-38040 GCA_963574415.1 Tarsius wallacei
AACTTCAGATAAATCCTGAGGAAAAGCCTAATCTTTCATTGGCATGTAATAGATTTCCACTTTAGATTTTTTTTCTTGTTAATGTTGAGGCAATGAGGAGACTCAGAGATGATCTAACCCCTCTTGTTCTTTCTAAAATTATGAAATAATGTATGCAGTCTTCTGAGTAAATCACAAAGGCCTGTAGGTAACTTTGGATTCAGTTTGGCTGGAGTAAAAGTTATCTGTCATCTGGACACACAAGTTTTATTCATTGACGTGAAATCTCTAGCGTTCTGCAGCCAGAGTGGAGGTGGCGGTCCATGATCTCTCAAATAGGTTTCTATCCTGCCGCTCCTTTTTCCTCAGCACTTAACCTCCGCCTTGTGATTCAACATGGCTGTTGGAGCTCCAGCCATCATGTCTGCTTTCCGAAAAGCTGGAAGCAGAAAGAGGAGAATGCCCACCCCTCCCTTTAAGGACACTTCTTGGAAGTGACTCATAACATACCTGCTGACATGCTATTAGCTAGAACTCTGTCGCCTAATTGCACTTAAATGCAAAGGAGGCTAGAAAACGCACACAACTCTGTGCTGAGCTGAAAATCAGAGTTCTGCTGCAAAGGCAGAAGAAAAGACTTCAGGGGACAACTTCCCACTCTACCGCTGCCTCACTGCCTGTGAGATTGATGGACTGATGACAGTGTGTCTCTCCTGCACTACACGCGCTTGCACCAAGGGCACGCCAGAATTCATACTCACTCTGACCATCCACCTGGAGGAAATCACCACACTTCTTTACAGGGAACTTATTGTAACCTTCTCTTTGCGAGGGCTTTCAAGGTATTTAAAAGGGACCTAACTGTTACTAAGAAAAGCAAACATCAAGACAATTATGTCTAAAAAAACTAAAGCATCCCATCTCCATAAATATCTAGTACAAATCTTTTTTTTTTTTTTAAGTGGTGCCTCATTCTGTCGCCCAGGCTGGAGTGCAGTGGCACGATCATGGCTTACCATAGACTCCAACTCTTGGGCTTAAGCAATCCTCCCTCCTCAGCCTCCCAAGTAGCTGGGACTACATGCGTGCTGTCATGTGGATGTTTTGTAGAGATGAGGTCTTGCTATGTTGCCCAGGCTGCTCTTGAACTCCTGAGCTCAGCAATCCCCCAGCCTCAGTCTCCCTAAGTGCTGGGATTACAGGCGTGAGCCACCGTGCCTGGCTAGTACAAGTCTTTATGACTTCTGATACCTAATATTTACATGATTATATTCTCTAAGATGTGTGAACAGAATTATACTCATTGTGCAATGTTATGTTATGATTCACTTAATGTCATTTAAGATATACTTTCTCACATTTCTATAGTGTCCTCATAGCTACCATTTTGATTCCAAGATGTTGACTCATTATACCAATTATATCTATGCTATCAATTACAGGACATTTCCTTATTTCCAGTTTGTTTTGTGTTTGTTATTGTTGTTGTTTGTCACTACAAATAGAATAGCTATACACATCTTAGTGCAGGTGAGCATTTCTTCTTTCCAAGTATTTCTTTAGAATATATTTTCAAACACGGGATTATTAGGGTGTGGACCACAGGCAATTTGATGGTTCCTGTGTAAACTATATTCTCTCCAGAAAGTTCTCTAATTTTCAAGATATGTACATCAATCAGTGAAACTATTTTGTCCTTGACTCTGCCAAATCTAAATGTCTACCACATGTGATGCTTCTCATTTACTGGAGACAGGGCGATCTCACTGAATCATTTGAATCTGAGTGTCTTTCAGGGTTTTTCAGGCTGAACATCATACTATGTTTCTAATCCCTTTGAATCTTATGTCCATCCATATTTTTGCCATCTAGCTGCAATGAGGAGCTGCTGTGGTCCATTTGCACCAGTTCCTCTGATCTTCTGAACCCAAAATTTGCAACTGAACATTTTTACCATGAGTGATTTCCCCTCTTTGCTTTTCTTTTTGCTTGGGCCAGCCCAAGTGACTGTGAAAGGGTTAAAGAGCAGTATCTGTCAGAATGAGGTTCGTGCTTCCGTTCAGCTGGGAATATATTGTCTGCTGGGCTCAGGCCTGGAAGCTGGTTCCCACTAGAAGCGGCAGACCCAGGAGTTCTCTCTACAGTCCCACAGTACTAGCAGGACTTGGAATGTAGGAGCGTCAGAGTGGGGCCTCAACATAAAAGGCCAGCAAAGCGAGAAGCTGTTCCCAGGCCACAAGGCAGGCCTCCTGGTGGGTATTCTGCAGACTATACAGGTAGCTGTCCATTTGCCCATGGGACACATTTCTGAAAAGGCATTTGAATTTGAATGTCTGAAAATCACACATTAGGGCCTGCGTTATGGATTGGGGGAAGGCTGGTTTCCAAAGAGAAAAAATTTACGAGTCCCTCATGACTGGTCCCGTAGACACTGCCTCTCTCTGACCCAAGTCACGCAGAACAGAAGAGAGAATACTGAGCCAAGCAGCTCCCCATCCCTTGCACCTCTCCCTGACCCCTTCACAGGGCCCCAGCAGAGGACTGTGACACCCTCAGTCTTTCAACTTGAACCCTGGGACACACTAGTATCTGGTGCAGAGGTGGCGCTTGTTTTCCAGCATGGAGACGGACAAAACGCAAACAAACAAATAAAAACTAAAATCTGGAAAACAAGCAAATAAACAAGCATGTGACCGATGCAATAAAGGGTGATGTCACAGAGAGTGACTTGGGGGCAGTGTCTAGGATCAGAGGGTCAGGGAGGCTCCCAAGGAGGGCACATTGGGCTGAGACTGAAGGATGGGAGATGCACCGAGAGCTGGGAGGGTGCACCAGCAAGAGGGAGATGTTCCAGGCTCTGGGGACAGGAGCACTGGGAGTCTTCAAGCAGGGAGGAGGAGGAGGTGCGAGCAAGGCCTGCCTCTGGAAGCTGGTTCGCTCCATCTTTTTTAAAAAAGTAAACAGCAAATATGTATTTCTCCCAGTCCTAGAGGCTGGAAAATCCAAGATCAAGGCAGAGGCACATCAGGTGTTCAGTACGGGCCCCTTTTCTGATTCACAGACGGCAGTTTCTTGCTGTGTCCACACATGGGGCAGCCAAGCTCCTAGGGGTTTCTTTTTTTATTTTAGAGCTGTGGGATACAAGTGAGGATCTACTACATCAACGAGTCGCATGCAGGTAAAGTTTGGGCTTCTAGCTGGCCCTCTCCCAGATAGTGAACCAGGTATCCGTGGGTTGCCACGTGCCCCCTCCCCCTCCCTCCCTTCCTCTACAGCAGCGCCCATCCTTGCCGATTCCCTCCTTGAGATCACAGTGAAGACTGTGAATTTGACAGGAAGTGGGAAGTCAGGTGTTCTAGAACATGAACGGGCAAAGCAAAATTTAAACACTGTTTGAACAAGGCTATTTACAATTTAGACCCAATGTAACTGCATTAGATTTATTGCATTGATTGTGTCTATTAATTGTATAGATATTTTATATATCTTCTATTGGCATGACACAGTGGTACACACCCGTAGTCCTAACTACTCGGGAGGTTGAGGCAGGAGGATCACTTGAGGCCAAGAGTTCACGGCTACAGAACACTATGATTGTGTCTGTGAATAGTCATTGCACTCCAGACTGGACAAAAAGCAAGACTCTGTCTCTAAATAAACAAATATATATAATACATTACCTTTTTTTTTTTTTTAATTTGTTAAGCCCACTTCGCTACAGGTAATTTATTCTATTTGTTAATAGACAAAATAGTGTATTTTCACAATTGTAGTACAAGCATTATCTTGTTTTCTTATACAGGTATTTTGTAAATATTTTACATTTAGCTCATGTTAAACTCACCTGCACTTATCTTTTTCAGACAAGCCCAGTGCTTAGCACCAACTCATCTCCTTTGTCTGTGCAAAGCAACAATTGTCTTGATCTGATCTCATATTCAGACTCAGCCTTTGTAACCTTTGTAGTTATCAGGAATACTAAGTACAATTCCCTCTTTTTCTTAAACTTAAAGAATGCTGAGAGTAAACCAAGGGCCCACCAGAGACGGCTCCTTCCTTAATTCACTCATTCATTGATTCTATTTTTTCATTCTTAATTCAACTCGTATGTCTTTAGTATTTGTAGTGAGCCAGGCCCTATGTTATCACTGGAGACATAAAGACGCATAAAATGGTTTCTGCCCTCAGGGCACTCTCATCCTGGTAGGGGAGACAGACTTGAAACGCATAAGAATGATGCGATGTGAGAAGCTCATAATTACATGTGCAAAGGTGAGGGTGACCCTGAGCCAGGGAGTGATGGATTTAGCTTAGGGGCACTGGCACAAACTTCACAGAGAGTTCAGCATTTGACCTGGATCTCAGAGATCTGAGAAAGATGTATGGGGCAAAGACGAGGAGAAGGCACCCTAGAAGGAGAAAACACTACAAGCAAAGAGGAGAAATGATAAGAATCTTTAGATATTTGTATCAAAATAAAACATATATGTGATTTTTAAATGTAATTTTTAAGAAGAGATTATGATGAGAAGGTCATTCCCTCAACTTCATTCTTACTCTACTCCCAGAGGCAACCTGTATTTTCCTTTTAAAAAAATAACCTTTTAGGCTGGACGCAGTGGTATATGCCTGGAATCCCAGCACTTAGAGAGGCCACAGTGGGAGAACTACTTGAGCCTAGGGGTTTGAGACCAGTCTGGACAAATTGGTGAGACCTTGCCTCTACAATAAATAAAAAAAATTAGCCGGGTGTGGTGTCACATGCCTGTAGTCTGAGCTACTTGAAAGGCTGAGATGGAAGGATCACCTGAGCCCAGCAGGTCAAGGCTGCAGTGAGCTGTGATCATGCCACTGCACTCCAGCCTAGGTGGCAGAGGGAGATCCCGACTCAAAAACAGAAGAACAAAAAATACCTTTTAATTTAAAAATAGTTTTATTTATTTGTTTGTTTAGTTAGTTAGTTATTTTGAGTCAGAGTCTCACTCACAGCCACCACAGACTCTACCTGCTGGGCTCAGGTGATCCTTCTGCCTCAGCCTTCCAAGTAGCTGGAACCACTAGAGTGCACCACCACGTCCAGCTAATTTTTTATTTATTGTAGAGAAGAGATCTTACCTAGTTGCCCAGGCTGGTCTCGAACCCCGGGGCTCAGGCAATCCTCTCGCCTCGGCCTCCCAGAGTGCTGGGACTATAGGCATGCACCACTGCACTGGGCTAAAAACAGTTTTAGATTTGCACTAAACATATAAAAGTAGTTTTTCTGCATATGCCACACCCAGCTTCCCCTATTAATTATTAATAAATTAATATTGATGTCTTACTAGTATGACATATTTGTCATAATTTATGAACCAACATTGATATAATATGAATCCAGATCCACATTTTACCCAGATTTCCCAAGTTCGTACCTGATGTCCTTTTCTCTGTCCCAGGATCCCACATTCCATTTAACAGTCGTGTCTCCTTAGGCCCCTCCGGCTGTGACAGTTCCTCAGACTTTTGTTGTTTCTGTTTTTTTTCACATTAGAAGAGTGTGACGGGCAGAGTGATGGCCCCTGCAGATGTAGATACCTTAAGTTCCCAGAACCTGTGAATATGTTACGTTAGATGGCAAAAACGAAGTAAGGTTCCAGGAGGAATTCTGGTTGTTATTCAAGTGACACTAAGGGAGAATAACCCGGGCTGTCTGAGTGGGCTTAATGGGGTCACAAGGGTCCTTAGAAGGGGAAAAGGGAGGCAGAAGAGGGTCAGAGAGATGGCCGCGTGAGGCACACTCTTTTGTCACTGCTGGCTTTGAAGATGAAGTTGAGGACCATGAACCCAGGAAAGCAACAGTTTCTAGCAAGTAGAAAAAGCAAGTCTCCAGAAAGGACCGCAGCCCTTCGCAACTCCGCCATCAGCCCGGTGCGATCCGGTGCGATCCATGTCAGGCTTCCAGCCTACAGATCTGAAAGTCAACACATGCACATTGCTTTAAACCTCCCTGCTTGTGGCCATTTGTCATAGCAGCCATCGAAAACTAACACAGAGTTCCCTTCCCACAGCCCTTTCCATGCCGATTTCGCTTTGGATGAACTGGTTTGTGACTGGTCAGGACATCATCCACTGGAGAACTGTGAAATGCCAGCAAGCAGTGATCTCTTCCTAGGGACTGCTCAGTTTTTCAGAGAAGAATCCGCTTATATTGCCTGATAGGCTACCTGCATTCTAGAAGCAGGGAGAGGGCAAGGCACTAAGGCGTCTTACCATGCCATGGGCAGATTTGCAAGTGATTCCCTGGCCTGCACCCCTGTGCCAGCTCCTGCCCTGCTGTACATATCTGTTGTCTAAGGCTGAGTCTCTTCCCTCCTTCTATTCACCAAAGAATAAATTAGCCTCCTCCCTGGGGAACAATGACATAGCTGCTGGGGTTCTGTGAACTGTATGTGAGGTGGATAGACTGTTCCTCAGCTACAAGAGGGACCCATAAAAACCGGAGTTATCTTTTGGAGGGTGAACCCCTTGTAGTCCAAGCTTCCCCTGCTAAGTAAGTGTTCTGGGAATCCATCGGCATCCGTACACCAGCTAGCATTTGACTTCAGTGAATTTTTTTTTAGAGATTCTTTCAACATGTTTGCCCATTTCATAATGGGCAATTAACAACACACCTGTACACACCACATTGTTCAGCAGTTTTTAACAAAAATGGCGTGACCTCTGTGCCCCACTCTTCCCATTTACCCAGTCTTGTCCTGAATGACTTTTTTTGTTTCCCTGGATGAAAAAAGTCCTCAAACAGAAATGTTTTGCCCATGTGATAGAGGTGAAACAAAAAATGGCAGAAGCAGTAAAAGGTATCAAAATGGGTGAATTCAGAAATCGTTTTGAGCAGCAGAAAAAGCATCTCGATAGATGTATTATATCAAACGGAGAATCTTTTGAAGGTGGCTGAAGCTTAAACATGTAAGAATAAATACACAATTAAAAATAAATAAATTCCGAGTGTTTTGGGGTCCTCCCTCATATTTTCCCGTTTCTTCCCACACTCTGCTGTTAGATTCCTCAAGAGTTGGGAATCCCACCGGCCCTCCTGAGCTTCTCCAGGATTCTACAAGACTGACTTCTTCCTTCCTTGGTGGTACCACCCTCCTGCTCGTCCTTTAAGACACAGCACCCTCAATCCAGTCATATCAGAAGCTCTTCCTCCCGCCCTTTTTGTCTTTTGAATTGTGATTGAAATATTTCATCAGCTAATGTCTTCTCTCCTAGTCTCTTTGTATTTGCAGGTTTAAGCCTCTTTTATCTTTTCAAATATTTTAGTAGGATCGTCAAAAGGAGAGACTGTAAACGTGTATATTCATTCTTCTATCTTTAACCCAAATAAGAGGCAATATAGTTTAATGGTCTGCATGTAAATTCTGCCTCGATCACACACTGCCTCTGAGACCGGGCAATTTACGAACCTCTGGAAACTGCAATCTCCTCTCTGTAAAATGGGACACCTACCTCACCGGGTTGTTGAGAGGATCAAATGAAGTATGTATAGTTGGCACAGTACCTGTCATTCAGTGACTCCTTCATACGTGCGAGTGATTACCATTGTGCAGGTAAGAAAGGATTTGCATATGATGGAAAGGGGGACTTTGGGACGTGAGGTTAAAAAAGAAGTCCAAGTGGTATTATAAAGCAATACCCACTGTAGCAGTGCCAGGTGGCTCAGAGAAGACGGGGCAGAGAATTCAGTTATGAGGCTATTTCAATAATCCAAGGGGGACATGGTGAGGCACCCCAAAAGTGGGAGCATTTGCAGAAAAGGCAGACTCAACTCAAGCAAGATGTAGACACATGAGTCTCAATCCTGGCCACTATCATCCCCTGGGGAGATTTTTTTTTTTTTAATACCGATGCCCGATCTCACACTCAGACCGCTGAAGCAGAGTATCTGGAGACCCAGGCATTGGGATTTTTAAACACTTCCAAGCAATTCTGAGGTGCATCTGGGCTTGAAAATCTCTAGTGTATATGATAGAAGTCATAGGATTGATCAAGTGATTGTGAGAGGGCACAAAAAAAGGAGAAAAAAGTGTAGAATAACAAAGTTTCTGGTGTGAATGGTTGGTTGGATGAAGCTTCAGTCACCGGAATCTGTGATCATCCAGGCTTCTTCAAGCAACTTTTCCCATAACTTCTTATGTATAGGAAGACGGAGGTCGAGGTGTGTGATGAAATGGGTAAGAAAGTCTGCTGTTAACCATCACTCTACCTGCCTCCACCTGTAACGCCTTTAGGGAAAGCAAAATGTGGGAATGCTCTTTCTCTCTGTACATTCATGGCAGCCAAGAGGAGGCAGCCCAAGCTCCAGGGGAGACTGCTCTCCTTGACAGGCATCCAGGCACAGGCTTCCTGTGACTGCGGTTGTTTTATTTACTTAGGATTTACAACCTGCTTACCTTCAAAAGGATTTGAGGTAGCTTATCAGATTAAGTTAAAGCATAAGATTTGAAAATCAAAACAGAGACCACCAAAGGGCCTGAAAGAAATGGATGCTTCCAGGTGGCTGAGAGTAGCTGTTCTCTGTAACTGGGCCCCGACACAGGCTCTGAGCTTTCCAGAGGACACTACACATTGTTTGGTTTTCAGAATGGGGCCAGCTCTTCTCACGAAACAAAACTTGAAGAGGTTTTAAGAGAGAACTAAGTCAATGGCCCCAAGACTTGGCGACTCCACAGGTGTGCATATGGGTAGGAGTCAGAGGCCTGGGCTTTGCACAAGCTAGTCACTCAGGTTTCTTCATCCATGAAAATACAGGACTGAACAGATACATTTTAATCTCTGATAGTTGGATTCATTCATGTCTGATTAATTTAGAATGGAAGTATAGAGCTAGACCCGGTGCTGTGCCCACGCCTGTTATCCCAGTACTTTGGGAGGCGGAGGCATGAGGATCACCTGAGCCCAGGAGTTCAAGACCAGCCTGGGCAACTTGACGAGAGCTCATCTTTACAATAAATTAAAAAATAAAAAATGAGCTGGGCATGGTGGTATGCACCTGTAGTCCCAGCTACTCAGGAGGCTAAGGCGGAAGGTCAAGGCTGTGGTAGCCATGACCATGCCACTGCACTCCAGCCTGGGCAACAGAGTGAAACTCTGATTTAAAAAAGAACTATACATTTACTAGAATCTATAGTGAATACATCCCTAAAGTTCTCTCTTTCAAATATTAACTGTATCCACTGAGCTCTTCATATGTGCTAGAAGAGTTTATGCATTCCTGAATCTCCAACAAGAATCTGTGGCACAAAACTTATCTCATTGATAAAGTGAAAATCAAATAATTTCAATGTCGGCTATGGGAAGGACAGACTGTATTATATTCCCAGTCAGACCCAAGGCCTGCCTACCTCGGTTAGAGAGTGAGCAACGGGGTTTTCCGTAGGGAGGTCCAGCATTTTGTTTAAGTGGGTAAAGCATGGATGTCTCCTGGGTCCAAAGTCCCACTGTATGAGAGGTCACCACCAGAGCCCGAGGCCCTGAGTGACGCCACACAGCCTCCGCCATTGCTACGTGCACCTGGCTTCATTTAATCCTCTCAAGAGAGATTTTAAGGCAGGATACATTTCCCCATTTCATATTTGAGGAAACTGAAGTTAAGTCACCTGCCCAGTGTTGCACAGAATGGACTCCAACCCAAATTTGTGTCTCTCATAACCCAAGTCTCTCCCTCTTCCTCTTAGTCGCTGACGCACTTGGTGAAGTCGCTGAAGGTCTGTTTCACTCAGCAGGGAAAACGTTATTTTCTGTTATCTCTTTATTAAAACTGTAAGAGGACGGTCAAAAGACTTTGACATGGCAGCTGATGATACCTGCTACATTTGCGTAAGAGGAGCAAGCCTGTCCGGTGTTATTCTCTTGACAATTATATGGTTTGAGGCGGGCAAAGTTAATCTCCTGTGACCTTATGGAAACATCGAGGCCCTGAAGTTAAGTGACTGGCACAAGGGGGTCAGCTGGTAAAAAGGCCAAAAGGAAAACTGCTCAGCTCCAAACCCAGGGGTCTCTCCACCACGAAATACCTCCACAGGCCTTGTTCCCACGTGAAGGATGTTGGCCCTGAGGCTGTGGCGTGTGTTTCGAAGGCTGTTTCAATCGATCTGTACCATCGGGTATCAGAATAGTGAGGAGGGTTACCTAGCAATGGGGAGCATAAAAGGACAGGAATTGGCTTCCAACGCTGAGAACATGCACAGGAAATGTGGCTGTGAGATCAGATGCCGGGGGTGACACAGCCCAGTTTCCAGAGCCAGAGACCCCGGCCAGATCCAACCAGTTCTACTGGTGAGGCCCAAGTCCCTTTCCCCTGTGGGTGGGTGGGCTAGGGTTAAGGGTCAGGCGCAGGGGCTCTTGGGAGTCATGGCTCTCCATACCAGGAAAGGCCTTGACCTCTGGCTTATGACCTACAAAGCTTTTGTGCCAGCAGGTTTCTGAATCCAAATGGTAGAAAGATCACTTTTCACACTTGATTCTCATTCCCAGAAAAGAAACTTCTATTTTAGGTTTTCAGTTATATTTAGCAAGCAGTATTCATGGTGTGGTGAGCACCGAGGTCAGCACCATGCTGGTGGGAGGGAGAATTGCTGTGATTATTATCCAGACGCAATATTTTGAAAGTACTGTGTGCTACTATCAAATTAAGTATTTGGGGAATTACCCTGGGCTAGCATGGCTGGGAAAGGAAAACAAATGAGGGGCTGACACTCTAATTCAGGAAAGCAGGCCAAGGGGACATATTTGGGGATTCGGGAAAGGACCTGGGTGAACTGTTGGGCACCTTCATAAGGTCCAGTGAAAATAAGCAGAATGACTCAATGATGGCTTCACAAAATAGACTGACTTCCAATTTCCCGTATCTAGGAATATCAAAACTACATCTAAAGTGGCAAAGAAGATTAAGACGCATCTCTCTGAGAGATAAAAGGGATTCCTGAGTTTACATTTAATTTCTAATGCGGCAGCTTCTTCCTATAAGCATTTGCAGTTAAGGAATTTTTAGAGTCGTCCTACAAATATCAGTAAGTCATATAAGGGCCGTTTCACTCTTTGGGACTGCCCCCTCTGTTTTGACTATAGGTTTCCTTACTATGCGAATAATGTTTGCATTTCCATTGCCACACGCTAGATCCCTACACTGAGCTAGATCCCAGCAGGGTCACAAAGGAAGAACAATTGCTTGTCTCTTCAAGCCTTCCTTTTTTTTTTTTTTTTAATTTTTTGAGTTGAAATCTCCCTCTGTCACCCAAGCTGGAGTGCAGCAACACGCTCATGGCTATCCTCAACCTGTTGGGCTCAGGCAATCCTTCCACCTCAGCCTCTTGAGTAGCTGGGACTACAGGTGCGTGCCACCACGCCCAGCTAATTTTTAAAATTTATTGTAGAGACGAGGTCTCACCAAGTTGCACAGGCTGATCTTAATTCTCTGGACTCAGGTAATCCTCTCGCCTCGAACTCCCAAAGTGGTGGGATGACAGGCATGAGCCACTGTGCCTGGTTCTTCAAGCCTTCTTAGCATTGACTGTGTTTAGATACACATTTTTTGTGATTGTTTTGCCCTCTCCAAGAGCTGGGGATGTAAGTAGCAGTGTTGAAAGTGAATGAAAATGTACAAAACTACTCACGCTGTCTGCAGTTCCACTCTTACTGCCTGGTCTTGGTGTTTCTCTTAGCTGTTCCCTGCTCACGCCCTGGCCGTTCCAGACCCCAACTGGGACCAGTGCTCACTTATGTCCCAGATCCCACCATTCCAAGAAAGAAAACTTCAGACATGAAGTTCTTCTTGGCATAATTCCCTGTAGTACAGCTCACGCCCAGTTCACTTTAAAAAAACTTAAAAACAATTTTTTGCTTGTTTCACTTACATTTGGACTGAAGAAAATTAATTTCTAACCCTAAGTTGTACTCGTCAACGAGAATACAGAATTGTAAGTCAGAGGAGTTGAGTCTTGTCCTGATGTTGCAGCTAGTCGCTGTGGTAACTTAGGAAATTCACTTAGTCCTTCCAAGGCTCGTGCAAAATGGTGGTTCCCAGTGTATTCTATAATCGACACCTATTCATCAAGAGTTTGGAGCTGTGAGCAGTGGCTGACACCTGTAATCTCAGTATTTTGGGAGGCCGAGGTGGAAGAATTGCTTGAGTCCAGAAGTTCAAGATCAGCCTGGGCAACATAGCAAGACCTTGTCTCTACAAAAAATTAGTCAAGTGTAGTGGCGCACACCCGCAGTCCCAGCTACTTGGGAGGCTGAGTCGGAAGGATCACCTGAGCCCAGGATGTTGAGGCTGTGGTGAGTCATGATTGTGCCACTGCACTTCAGCCTGGGCAACAAAGTAAGACTCCAACTCAAGGGGAAAAAAAGAGAGAGTTTGGGTGGCTACCGTGTGCCAAACCCTCTTCTGGGTGCTGGCAATCACAGAGGCGATGAAAGCATAAACCACACCATCCTGTGTGACAATACTGCCAGATCAACCTGGTGACTGTTGTTGCTCCCAAAAGCCACATGTTCAGAGGAAATTTTAGCCTGTTTTTCCTCAACCCAAAATAGAAATGGAGCCTTCCTGTCAAGTCTATTATGACAATGTGTGTGTGGTATACAAAGATGCCCGGTCAGACTTAAGGAGGGGACCACCTCAAAATGAATGCCAAGCATCGTCTTTATCCCCTGAAGGGCTCTTGGCTATTTAGAGCAGCGCTTCCCAAAGTGTGTTTGTTCGTGCACTGGTTCTCAGAATGCTAAATAGTGTGCTGTGAAAGAAGTTGCCATCATTCTGGAAGCTGGAGGACACAGGGCGGGAACATTCACCCAGTTTCCCAGAGCAGGTGTTTCTGGTGCCTCTCTTGGGCAATGTGACTCCAGCTGAATGGAGAAACTTGTGGTGAAGCACTGGCTATCCTTCCTTGCTTATTCATTTTACAGAGCATTCATGAACCAGTCCACTATAGAACTAGCCATCAGGACACTTCCGAAGGTGACTACTTATTTTAAAACACATGTGTTTCACACAAAAACTTGCCTGTGAATATTCATAGCACGTTATTTCTCAAAGTCCAAAAGTGGAAGCAATCCAAATGTCCAATTCATTGTTTTGAATGAATACCAAAAAAATGTGGTATCACCATACGATGGAATATTATTCAGCCATAAAAACGAGTAAGTACTGATAAACAGGAGTGAACCTTGAAAGCATTAAGTGGAAAGAAGCCAAGCACAAAGGATGCGTAATAGATGACTCCATGTATATGAAATCACCAGAGTAGGCAAATCTTAGAGACAAGAGTAGTTGAGTGCTTGCTAGGGTGGGGGAGATATAAAATGACAGCTAATGATTACAGGCGTTCTTGGAATGAAAAAGGATGAAAATGTTCCAAAATTAGTATATTGTTCCAAATATACTAAGTCACTAAAGTGCACACTTTAAATGGGAAAATGTTGTGTGAATTACATCTCAATAAAGCTGTTAACAACCACATGTCTTTGTAAAAAGAAGAACTCATGAAAATGGTTCAGGCCTTTTTTTTTTTTTCTTTATTATTATCCATTTATAGTTATGATATTTTCTTAGAGGCTTGCATGCTGTCATGGAAAGAGCTGACCTGGTTTAAAACCTGGTTGGCCTCTTATCATCAAGGATACCTGAACGAAGCATTTTGGTATGCCTAACCCCTAACTGTACCCCACAATACCATAATAAAAAATAAAAAAAAAATACTAAGAACTGCATAGGAAAAAAAAAAAAAAAAAAGAACTGCAAAAAAAGGAGATATTATAAACGTTTTTGCAGAATTATGTTCAAATAATTGTCCTGTGAGAAACACTAATCATTTGAAATGCTGCAGTATCTTTAAAAAAAGAAATATATTTTTCTATACATTTCACTATGTAAGTCAAGGTCATTTTATTGCAGATATTTCAAAATTATTATTCACTAATAATATATTTACAACTTTATTTTTCACAGAAAAATGAAGAGGGTAAACTTGTAGAGGTAGGGTGCTAGTATGATAATTTCAAAACGAAATAAATTATCTTGATTTTTAAAGGTTTAATAGCTAAATATCGCTCAAATATATATAGTTCAACTGCTAAATATCTCTCTAACATATCATAATTAGGAAATCTAGAATATGCTGCAAATGTTTTTAATAAGTTGAATAAATTTGATTTTTAAAATAGAGTCGCAAAATAAATAAATAAAACCTGGTTGGATCATTGATTGACTAAGTGACTGTGGAAAAGTCCTAACCTCATCTAAAAATAGGAATAATCACAGAACTGTTGCGAGGACTAATGAACTCATGTTTGGAAGTCCTTTTGCAAAGTGTAAACATTTTATAAATGCTAATTGCTATTTTACTGTAAATAGTACATGGGTTGTGTTGGTGCAAGGTCTGTGAGATATTCAGCAAGTCACCTAAACTTTCCAGGGCTCAGTTTTCTTGGAGATAAAAAAATACCTTCTACCCTGAGCTGTAGAATTATGGGAATTAAATGGCCTAGTAATATATGTAACACTCTTAAAATACTGCCTGACACTGAGCATTCAATATTTATAACTTAATTTCTGACTTTCCTTGCCAAGCTTGCTTACCGACATCGTATTTTCTTCTTGTTTTATTTTTCTCATGTCTTGATCTCTTTGACCACGTCCAATAATATAATACTCCCTTCCTTTTTCATAGCTCTTCGCGTATCTCTGGTATCCTGCCAGTCTTCTAGGCTGCACAAGTCAAATTATTTTTGTTGCTTCTTAAACATCTGCCCTCTGACCCACATTGTCATTTTTTGGCCGGCCTCCAATGTGTCAGCAGCCTCTTTACTGGTTGGTTCAGTTCTCTGGATGATAATAATGATAATTAGAAGAAAAAGACTACAAAGAAAAAGGGAAGGAAGGACCAAAATTTTTTTTAATTAATTTTTTATTTTAAAGATGTGGGGTACAATTTAGGGAGGACCAAAACTCTACCTGGGAAATACTTATTATCTGCTCCTTTTTAAGGAGTAACAGGGTTTAAACAGCAATGTCACCAAATAAAGATGCATGCTAAACACCGGCAGGACGTGTTGTTCATTCTAGATAAGTCCTGATGAGCTGAGCCTAGACTAGTAGGATACTATGTATTTCCTCTAATGTCAATTTATGAATGCCTTTGGATACCTTTGGTCACTTTCTAGTTAGAACTTCATAACAAAGATATCTCACTTTAATCAAATGAGAAATATGAAAACACAGATTTCAGAAAGCATGAAAAGGAGAAAAGAAATAGGACTCATGAAATCTACTTACTAGTTTTGGCTTCTTCCTCTGTAGACTAGACATTCAATAAAATCCCTTTTAGGCCAGACACAGCAGCTCACACCTGGAATCCTAGCACTTTGGGAGGTAAAGGTGGGAGAATCGCTGGAGCCCAGGAGTTTGAGACCAGGTTGGGCAACATAGCAAGACCTCATCTCTACAAAAAATTATGTAAAAATTAGCAGAGTGTGGTCGTGCCTGCCTGTAGTCCCAGCTACACAGGAGGCCGAAGTGAGAGAATCACTTGAGCCCAGGAGTTCAAGACTGCAGTGAGCTGTGAATGTGCCATTGCACTCATGCCTAGGCAACAGAGTGAGACTCCAACTCAAAAAATAAATAAATAAACAAAAAATCCCTTTTACATTACTACTCTATGACTCTAAAATAAATTAAGAGATCATATTCACCATCCATTAGTTCACCCATTCAATAAACACTTATTGAGTGGCTATAGTATACAGGAACATAACTTATTCAGTGAGAGGACATCTCACAGGATAGATAACTCACCCACACAGGTAGCTCAGCACAGGCTTTCTGGTCAACCTGATATTGAGCTAGGTCTTAAAGAAAACATGGAAATTAGACAGTTGAAAGGAGAAGAAACATTCCAGGAAGAAGGAAGAACTTATGCAAAGACCCGAGAACAGATAACATATTGAGGGGTCTCATTAGAACTTATTTAGAAACATGCAGTGCAGACAATATGGCTGGCATGGAGGCTTGTGGAGGCCAGAGCACCCTCTATCCTGAGTGCCTCGTAGGTTGCTTACCATGTTAAGGAGTTTGAATGTTGTCCAGCAAGCAACAGGGAACAGAGGTTTGTAAGTGAACAAGCGACATGATCATGCTTGCACTTGAGACATGGTTGGGAATATGGAAAAGAAATAAGAGGGAGGGTGTAGAGGCAGGAAGATCACCTGAGTCAGAAACGACAAGGGTCTGAATTAAGGTAGTCACGTGGGGATGGGGAGCACTGGGGATAGATTTGAGTCATGTTTTAAAAGATACAACAAACTGGGTACACCGACTCAAGGCGGAGAGGGAGCTACAGAATTCCGCGGGTTGCCAAGGTAGATGACTGAGTAGATGGTGTCACCCTCCTCCCAGAAGGAGACACTGTTCATCTTTGGAGAAGGGATGGAAAGAGGAGAAGTTCTGTGTTTAATATGTTTAGTGTGAGGCGACCAGAAGACGTGCACAGAGGAATGAGTCTATGAGCTGGGAACTGAGTTAACTGTCTGGGCTGAACTTCTAGTTTCAGTGATTGTTAGCGCTCATGTAAAAGTCACAATAGGGCGACATTCTAGGAGGACAGGGCTCTGCCTTATTTGCAGTAAGCACTCAAAAAATATAGCGGGTGCCAAAAAACAAATACACGTTTTTTAAAAAGGGGAAAACTGTATTAAAATTGTAATAATCTAGACCAATAACAAAAGTTGAATACAAATCACATTTGACTTCTGCTATTACAAGAGGTGCTCGGAGTGGTTACCATCAGCGTCCAGACACTTCAGATGATGGCAAGCTAAAAGCAATCCATAGATGCCATCTCTTAAAGTATGTATACATTTTCATGGCACCCCTGGTATGTGAAGGGCCTTTTCCGTGCTACCCAGAGAGGGCCCATATGGCGCTGTCTGGATTCCTGCCGTGATTTAGGTGTGCAGGAGCCCCTGTGTCTACTCACAGGCTCCTGCCAAAGGCTGGGGCTCAGCCTGCCGTGGAAGACTGGGCAGCAGCTCCCATGATCAGGCCGCTGAATGGCCAGCGAAAGCACTGAGTGAGTTCTAGCTGTTCTTTCACAGGTTCGTAAGCAACAAGGAAATAAGGTTGGTGGAAAATAAATATCAGTTTCTTCTTCTTCTTTTTTTATTTTTTTGAGTTGGGGTCTCACTCTGTCACCCAGGCTAGAGTGCAGTGGCACACTCAAGGCTATCCCAGCCTCGAACCACTGGCCCTTCCACCTCAGCCTCATGAGTAGCTGGGACTACAGGCGCATACCACCACTCCAGACTCATTTATTTTATTTTTTGTAGAGATGAGGTCTTGCTATGCTGCCCAGGCTGATCTTGAACTCCTGGGCTCAAGCAATCCTCCCGCCTTGGCCTCCAAAGTACTGAGATTACAGGCATGAGCCACCACACCCAGCCAAACATCATAAGAGAGAGAGAGAGAAATATTTGAGCAGATGAATGAGATGACAAGTCCCAACCTACATCACGCTACAATTTGAAAGTGAACATCGGCAGAAGAGCAGAAGAAGGAGGT
This sequence comes from Tarsius wallacei, assembly GCA_963574415.1. Lineage (NCBI taxonomy): Eukaryota > Metazoa > Chordata > Mammalia > Primates > Tarsiidae > Tarsius > Tarsius wallacei. The sequence continues at coordinate 17,576 of CAUYQG010193131.1, forward strand.
GAGAAAGAACAAGAGGAGGAAAAGGAACCCTGGAGGGAGGGAAGCCATGGAGTCTGGTGGGGAAAAACTTCTAAAAGCACCCTCTAGCAGGGTCCAAGAGCACGGAAGGCCGGGTCAAATGAAGCCTAAAGCATGGTTCCTGGATTTTCTCTCAAGGAGGCTGGTGAGCCAGGGAAGACCGTCCTCTTGAAAGACCTTAACTGTGAAGGGCGTGAGAGAGGGCCATAGCTGGAGGAGACAAGGAAGGATGTTCTTTCTTTGCATTCAGATGAAAATAGCATCGGGCCCGCTTGGTGGTGGCTAAGTCTGTAATCCCAGCACTTTGGGAGGCTGAGACGAGTGGATTGTCTGAGCCCGTGGATTTGAGACCAGCCCTGGCAACTTGGTGAGACCTCATCTCTACAATGAATAAAAAATTAGCCAGGCATGGTAACGCACACCTGTAGTTCCGGCTACTTGGAAGGTTGAGGCGGAAAAATCACCAGAGTCCAGCAGGTCGACACTGGGGTGGCCATGAACATGCCACTGCACTCCAGCCTGGGTGACAGAGTGGGACTCCAACTCAAAAAAAGAAATAGATTTACAATTCTTTTAAGGAGTACATCAGTTGTAGAAATCAAGAAATACAGTGTGGTTCCATCATTACCTGAGACGAATATGCAGATGTTCATGCAGGTTTCCTATATTTAATTGTAAAATAAGGCCATGCCCCTGCCTTCCCTTTCTCCTCTCCCTGGCCTCCCCCACACTTTCTTCTAAGCCAAGATTTGTATTCAGGGCTCCAAATGAAAGGGGATGCATCTCTTCCAAGCCTTTGTTCATTCTAACTCACGTGCTTTTTAGTTTTCAATTTACATGCAGAAATTGAGACAGAAAGAAGAAATCTCACTGAAGCCATTTGTGCACTCCTGTGGGAAGGACACCTCGGGAACTCGGTAGAACAATGGGATTCTAGAAAGCAAGACCGGAAGTCCAGGCTGAAGGAAAGCTGTGTTGTGACTCAAAAGCAATGAGAAAACCCAGAGACAGAAAAAAAAAAAAAAAAAAGAAGGGAAGGAAATCCAGTACAGCGCATTCATGTGTATATCCCTGTGTGAAAGTCCAAGTTCTCTGCTTCTGAGCAGCCACCCTCCCCGTCCATCTTTCTATCCGAATAGACAAGGTCCGACATTTTAGTATTGGGATCAGGAAGGGGAACTCTAGAAAAAGGAATTTCCAGGGGGAGACACCTCTTATCAACAAGGGTACCTGAACGAAGCATATTTGTATATTTAACCCTTAACTGTACCCCAAAATATCATAATAAAAAATATTGAATAAAATTAAAAAATAAAAAATAAAAAATAAAAATAAATAAAAATAAAAAATAGAAAAAGGAATTTCCTTTACTTCTCTTCACCTCTCTTTATGTTAATTACTACAATCATTCATTCTTAAAAATTAAAACTACCCAACAGCTTAAAGGTTAGTTGAATTGCTAGTTTTTTAAAATAAAAATTGTATACTGATTTTCTAAAAAGCTCTACTGGAACAGAAGTATCAAGCAAATAATCAAATTTCCTCCACCCTGTCATTGCTCTGGGACCCCTCCCAAGAGGTAATCATTGACAGTAGTTAATTGGGTGTCTTACCAGAAATCCCCTACGCATGTGTGAGCAAAAATATGATTGCATTTGAGAGAAAGAGGGTGGCAGTTCTGATCATCTGGCCTCTACGCTGGCACAGTCCTGGGCTTTTATTTCTAAATCTCTGAGTGGGTGAGCAAGCCTTTCTTTCTTTGTTTCCAATGCTATTAACTGAAATGAGCACACGGTTGGCATGTTGTGTCGTGGTTCAGCTGTGACAAAGTCCTAAGAAGGTTTCAGAAGAGCCAAGGGAGCTTCAACTCTGACCCTCCTCTGCCCCCTCCAAAAGGGAAGAGCAGCTTTGAAAAGCAAAGCCCCTGCTTGGGTTTGGCAGCGGGGTTCGATCACCCCAGCTCCTCTCTAGAAGCCCTATCCTCTTCCTTGGACAGGAGCCCTGTCCTCTTCCCGGCTAGAGTCCCTCCTCCTTGGATAGGGAAGGCATCCAGTTAAACAGGAAGCCAAAATCCTCTTTTCTGAAGACAAGAAAGGATAGACAGGAGGTAGAAAACACCATGAACTAGAAAACAAATGAGGGAGAATCAGAGTTTCTGTGAACATAAGAAGAATCTTTTAAAATTCCCAGAATGATTGGCTTTTTGCACATGGATTCATTTTCAAGGAATTGCTCCCTGAGAGAGTTCCCTTTCATCACATTCAACAGGCGCAGCACTGCTGAAAATGTGTGAGCCTATGTGAGCACACTCCTGTTGACAAAAGATAACCCTCTTCTCTTTTCCAGCCTCAGCCTTTCCAGTCCTTGGTGACCTGAGCAAGCCAACAAGCAAAAGGAGAACTCAGACTCCTACTTTTTGGCATCAACCCAATTTTCCAATCCTCAAAATTCTCAGCCAGCTTCCCTCTCCTCATCACCGCATTGTGCGACTTGAAAGACACAGCCATGAGAAAGAAAGAAAGAACACCCACCATGGAGTGAGTGAGAGGAAACCCTCTTAATAGGTTTCAAAAGAATAAATCCTGGAGCAATCCTGAGTTTTAAAAGATTTACCAGAAGTGTAGGCAGAACTCCAAGACCACGATGCTGGAAAAAATTAAGATATCGGGCACTGTAAGATAAAAGATAAAGAGAGGACAAGTTTCAAATGAATAATGAAATTCATGTATGGCTTTTTGTTAACAAGAATCATGAAGCTCAGCCTTGTACTCTACTGTTGGACTAATATGACGTAGGACTTGCCAAAATAATTCATATCATTTTGTTTCTAAAGTGATTTTATATACTTCGAACCATTTAGTAGCCAAATCCTGCACAAAGTAAGAGCTCTCCAGTAATTTTTTTAAAAATCAAATATTTCCTGTAGCAGTATTGCCTGGCCTGCATTAAGTTCTGCTGATGTTTTCCAGAATATTGAAATCTATAGATTGGCTGCACCACAGCTGTGTCCCTAGTAGTTATTCTCTCAAAAGTAATTACGAACTTACAAAGAGTATGTGCATGGCCAAACAAAACAACAAAAAAGCACTAGAAATTGAACGATGAAGAATCAGCCTGAAGATGTTTTGAGAAAAATCAGTGGTATATGAAGGGGGACCCCAAAAAACCTGGAATTAATTTATTTTAAAAATTGTGCATTTATTCTTACAGGTTTAAACTTGTCCCCTTCAAAGTACTCTCTATATGATGCAATCCACTTATCGAGATGCTTTTTCCACTGCTCAAAATGTTTTTTTAACTCATCCATGTTGATGCCTTTTAGTGCTTCTGCTGTTTATTGTTTTGCCTCTTCCACATTGGCAAGACTTTTCCCTCTGAGGACTTTTTTCATCTGGGGAGACAAAAATAAATAAATGTTGCTCAAGGTGGGATCAGGCGAATAAGGAGGGTGGGCATAGGGGTTATGCTGTTTGGGGTAAAAAAAACTGCTGAACACTCGGCACCATGTGGGAAAGTATGCTTGTAAATCACCCATCATGAAATGGGCAAACGTGTTGAAAGAATCTCCAAAAAAATTCACTCAAGCCAAACACAGCCTCTCCTAATAACACTAGCTGGTCCACGATGTGGACAGGTTCCTAGAACACTTACCTAACAGGGGAAACCTGTACTACAAGGGACCTGCCCTCCAAAAGATAATTCCAGTTTTGTTTTGTTTTGTTTTTTCACTTCCTCTGGTATTTCTTTATTCCAATGTTGGCTCTGGCAACATGAGGGCTTTTAATATGTGATCTGAATTTATTGACTTTTTCTTTAAAGGTTGCAAAGACAGATTCATTTTACAGATGTGTGTGACTGATACAGAAGTTTCAATAAACGTCAAGTTGTATTGAAATGTGAACAGTTCGGCTGCAAACAAAACTCATCTAACATTCAGGGTTTATTGGCCTTTTTGGTGTTTAGAACTCTGGGGGCAATAAAAAAAAAATAACAGGTTTTTTTTTTTTCTTTTCTTTCAACTATTTGGTGAATAGATTTTTCTGGAATAGAGATGCAGGGAGCTTGTCTGCAGAGTTCCTGTCAGAAACATGGGAAGTAGGTAGGATGCTAGAGAGTGGACAGGTGTTGGGGGACAGGCGTCAGAACAGAGCGGTGCCACGGTGCAGCGAATGTCATGGCCTCAGGTGTCAGATGGAGACTGGCAGATCCTATCATTGCTTATCCAACAGATGCCTTCCTCCCTTTGTTCAGATTTGGGCAGAGATCCTTTGATGTCAAGAAAGATAATGCCAGTGTCTGATTCAAGGAGAGATGTGATCCCATTCTTTCTGATGAGATATATAAGGGGCACTCCCCCCAAAATACCCTATATTTATCTTTTGGAGGGCAGCCCCCTTGCAGCACAGGCTTCCCCCACTAGGTGAGTGTTCTAGGACCCCATTGGCATCCTTGCACTAGCTAGTGTTGTTGTGAGAGGCTGCATTTGGCTTCCATGAATTTTTTTTAGATTCTTTTACAGCGTTTGCCCATTTCATGATGGGTGATTTATGAGCACACCTGCCCACACTTCGCTGGGTGTTCAGCAGTTTTTTACCCAAAACTGCATGACCATGCCCCACCCTCCCTATTCACCCAATCTTGTCCGAGTGACTTTTTTGTTTGTCTGTTTCCCCAGGTTAAAAAGTCCTCAAAGGGAAACGTTTTGCCAATGTGGAAGAGGTGAAACCAAAAAACAGTAGCAGCACTCACAGGCATCAAAATGGACGAGTTCAAAAACTGTTTTGAGCAGTGGAAAAAGCATCTTGATAGGTGTATTGCATCAAATGGAGAATACTTTGAAGGTGACTGAAGTATAAACCTGTAAGAATACACAATTTTTTATAAATAAATTCCAGGATTTTGAGGGCACCTCCTGGTAAGGGGAAGTCAGCTGGGGGATTCTAATCTTGGTTAAAATCCAAAGATGTGTAAAGGAGAAGGTGTCCTTTTGCCTGGCTCTCCCTGGGCCAAGCATCCCCCCACCAACACTCTTGGCCATTTCCAGCTTTTGCCTGCTGTGAAGCCTGTGGTGTGGCAGCCTTATTGCAGCTTTGAGAGGTTGAGTCCTCAGATAAGCAGACAACCTGCTGTGGATGGTAGAGAAGAATGAAAGCATCCCAGGTCTTTGATGACCCTACTGAGAACGAGAACCAATGCAACTGCCTGTCTCTAGACTTCTTGTTGCATGAGAACAATAATTTCTATTTGTTTTATAATGTAACCCATCTCTTGTTGATGGGTATTATACTTGTTTCCAATATTCCACTATTATACATGACACTGGGACAAAAATACAGTCACATTTTTGCACGCATCCATGATTATTTCCTCAGATGTGTTCTTTGGAATAAAATTGCTGTGTCATAATGGTTAACACAAAGCTAGGTTTCTAACAGTGTTAAGGATTTTGTGCTTTGGTCTTGAGACATGCCTACTCCAGCACTCCTTCAGGACCACACTGCTTGAAGTTCTCACTGTCTGTCAACCTCTCTGCCTGCTTCTCACTTGTGCTTCACCAAGTCCTGGGATCATTTTTCTGATCTCATCTCTAGACTTTTTGGCAGTATTTGACACCCTTTGCTACTTCCTCCTTAAAACATTCTCCTCATGCTGTCTGAGATGTCCATCTAGCTGATACTGCATCTAACCACATCAATCTGTTTCTTCTCTGTCCTCTTCTCTCCCTGACTGCTCAGGGCCAGTAGTGGGCCCTCTCTCTCTAGGTAAGCTTGTTCACTTCCCATGACTTTAATTACCACAGACACTAATTACCACATTTATATCTCTCCCCCAGGCTTCTCCTGTGGGCTCCAGACACATACATTCAACTGATAGCATTGTCTCTGCTTGGATGTGTCTCAGGAATCTCAAATTTAACTTATTCTAAAGTGAGCACTGACTCCCCTTGCTGTTCCTTGTCTTAGAAAATGTCACCACCATTTTCAGAGCTACTTTGGCAAAAAACCTGAGGATCATTCTTGGTGGCTCTCTATCCTTCCTTTCCCAGCAAGTCCTGTTTATTCTGTTTCCAAAATGTTTCTTGATCCTTCCACTCTTCTCCCTCTGCTCTGTAAACCTCAGTCCCAGTCAGCATCACCCAGTCCACCACAACTTCCCATCCGGCCACCCTGTTCATACTCTCAGTCCCTCTAATATGTTGTCCGCATAGCACCCACAAGACTTTTTTTACTTGTAAAATTTGATCAGGTTATTCCCCTGTGCAAAGCCCTTCATTGGATTCCTGTAATTGATAAAAATAAATTCCAAAGTAGTTACCATAGAAGTTATCACCAGAAGGCTTTGCATAACCTATCCCTGGTCCATCTTTCCAACCCCATTCCTTACCCTTCTGCCTGCCTCTTGCTTTCCACATGAGTCTTCTTCCTGCTCCTGTGCCATGAAATGCCTTGTCACTCTCAGGGTCTTTGCACACGCTGCCCCTTCTTATTTGAATGCTCTTCCCCCTTCCTCCCTCCCTTCTTCATTCACCTAGCAAGCTCCTTCTCGGTTTATATGCCACTCCTCAGAGAGGCCTTTCCTGATCACTCTAACAAAGTACTGTCCCCCTCTTTTCTCTGTGACTCTGCCTTGTTTTAGCTCTTCATAGCATTTATGGCAGTTTGTAATTACATATATATTTATATTTGAGTTGGGGTCTTACTCTATGGCCCAGGCTAGAATGCAGAGGCACAATCATGGCTCGCTACAGCCTTAATCTCCTGGACTCAGGTGATCCTTTCTCAACAGTGACTACAGATGTGTGCCACCACACCTGGCTAATTTTTAATGTTTTTGTAGGGACACAGTCTCACTATGTTGCCCAGACTGGTCTTGAACTTCTGAGCTCAAGTGATCCTCCTGCCTCGGCCTCCCAAGTTGCTGGGATTACAGATGCAAGTCACTGCACCAAGTCATATATTTGCTTTTTTATCAACTGTGCTTCACCTGTTAGACTCTAAGGTCCAAGGGAGTGGAGATGATGCCATTTTATTCACCAGTCTGTACTCAGTGCCCAGCACAAGGTCTCCCATATAACAGGCTCTCAAGAAATAGTTGTTGAATAACAGATAAATGAATACTTTGCCCAGTTTAATTTTAATTGATGTGTTAATATTTTCTTGTTGATGTTCAGAACTTCAATCACTCTTTATATATTACGTATATGAATGTTTTCCCTGTCTTTTACTATGTTTTGTTTATATTTTTTTGTACATATAGATGGTTTCACTTTTATGTTCTCAGTTCCATCATTTTCTTCCTCTCAGATTCTATCTTCGGTGTCAAACTTAGGCTGGTATTTCCCATTTAAGAGTTCATAACTATTCACCCTTATTGTGTTCTGTCTGGTATTTTAATATTTTTATGTATTTACATCCTTATCTTAAACTCATATGGAATGTGTTCTGCTATATGACATGATGTGAGATTTAACTCATCCCAATAACAATTATTCAATATTCCTTTCATTTATGACTTATGTGAAGTGTCATATGTAATACATGCACACACATATACACATATGTATATATTATGTGTTTATAAATATTTGGGTGAGGTCTTGCAATCTTTAGAATGCTGCCTTACTTGTCTATCTGTCCCTGCATCTGTAGTTCTCTATTTTATTATCTGGCAAGGATTTTCAAGGGTAATATTGACTAGACCCAAGTTTTCAAAATTTTTTGTCTATTCTTACTCATTTTTTCCTTCCAGATAAACTTAAAAAAAAAAAAAAGGCCCAGTAGAATTCTAATTGGAATTGCATTTGATTTATAGTTTAATTTGGGAAAATTGAAATCTTAACATTGTTAAGTCTTCCCTCCCAGGAACATGGTCCATCTTTCCATTTAAATTCTTTTTATTATGATTTTCAGCAAAAATGTATGGCTCACTGTACACACCTGCACTCCCATGAAGGATCTTTTCTGGAGCACACTTGGCCTGTTGTTAGGTAAGTCAGAAATCTTGAGTTTATGTCCCTAGAAATTGCCTTGAGCCAATGACAACAGGGAGTTAGGTGGGGTGGTTGTTAATTCTATGTGTCAATTTGACTGGGACATAAGCTGCCCAGATTAAACATTATTTTTAGTTATGCCTGTGAGGTGTTTCCAGGCAAGACTAGCATGTGAGTCAGTGGACTCAGTAAATCAGACTGCCCTTCCCAGGCATCATCCAGTTCCTTGAGGACCTGAGAGAACCAGTAGGTGGAGGAGGGGGGACTTTGAGCTCTCTACCTGACTGCTGAGCTGCAGCATCATTCTTTTCCCTCAGCTGGGACTTACACCATCAGCCCTCTTGTCTTCGGAACTATTCCACCAGCTTTGCTGAGTCTCCAGCTTGCAGACAGTAATCATGGGGTTCCTCAGCCTCCAAAAATCTCACGAGCCAATTTCTTATAGTAAATATATATTTATCAGAAGTAAGGGCGCATTCTAAAGATTGCAAGAATACATCAAAATATTTATAGGCATATTACTTATATATATAACATGCTGATAAATATTATATATAATGTTTATATTATATATCATATTACATAATTATATATTTCATATATCTATTAATCCTGTTTTGCACACCCAGCTTCCTCTGCCTCCTGCTGGAATTCCTCTGCTGTGTACTCACAGTGTCTCCCAGAGGGCAACCGTGGGGTGGCACTCTATGTGCCCCTGGGAGTACCAGCTTCGCTTAATCATACACCCTCCATTGACTCTTCCCATCTTCATTCCCAGACTGGGTTTCTGGCATCACTCTTCGATAAACAACCCTAACACTCATCTTGTCTCAGGGGCCACTTCTAGGGAAATCCACACAAAGACGTGACCCCTCCTTATTTTTTGTTGCTATTATAAATGGGACTTTCATGTTTCTAGCTAGATATATTATAAAGTTATTAATTTGGGGGGGAAAAGATAAATCATATATGCATATAATAAATATTCACACACATTTTGGCATACAAAAATTAATACTGCTAAATTGCTTTCCAAGTATACTCTTGCATGCTGAAGATGCAAGATGTATTTGTATACATCTATATAGCTTTGTATATTTGTATACATCTATACAGATATGGCAGCTAGAGTTATAAACAAAACCCCTGTGTATCTAGTACATCAGGAGTGGTTTGAAGAGTTTTCAAGGGTGATTTTGACTATGCACAACTTTCACCTGACTCATTGTTTTTAGAACCTAACCTCAAGATTGTTGGCACCTGGCTCCCATACTGAATCATTTATTATTTTTAATAACATTTCAATGGATTTTCTTGGTCTTTCCAGGTAAACAACTAAGTAAATAGGAAATAATAAGAATTGTGTCTCCTTTTCCTCATTGATACATATGGGTTTCTTCTTTTTGCCTTATTGCATTTATTAGAATTTTCAGAACAATGTTATTAGTGGTGAACAGAATGTCCTTGTCTAATTCCAAATTTGAATAGAAATGGACTGTTTCTCTTTTTATTGAGAGAGAGAAAGAAAGAGAGAGAAGAAGAAAGAGTTTGGGAAACACATATAGCTTATCCAAAAAGCAATTCAGTAAGATAAATGATGAATTGAACCCGGGATGGAATAAATCTTATTTTACCCCCATATGACATACTTTCTGATTATTCAATAAGCCATTCTTGGTAAATGTGATTCTCTTGGTGTAAAATGAGTTTCATTTCTATAAGCTCATCAGTCAATTAGGTCTTTGTGAGATGTGCTCGGGTTGCCTTATTTCCATTGCACCTTTGATTCCAGGGGTCACATGACGAAGCAGTGCTTCCTCGATTGGTCTGGAGCTTTCAAAGGAGAGGGCAGTTGACCTTGATTTGTCAGCTAGAAAATTAAGCCTCTGATATGTAGCAAGATCTCTGTTTCCACACACACACGTGCCAAATTCACATGGCCCAAGTAGCTATTTTTGCTCTTATGAGTGGTTCTAACAGCCAGTCCCAAGTATCTTCACATTCATACAATATATATCTATATTTATATATTCATGTATAAAGACATATGTACATATTTTCATATATGAGTTCATCTTGAACTCACAACGATACTCCAGTATCTACTCAATACATGCCTTCTTATGTTCAAGGTTGCCAGATATGTTTAGACATGTACAAAATGTTCAGCATTTGTGTAATCACTAAAGATTGGAAACATCTTATATGTCCATCCATAGGTGACTAGTTAAATAAATTGAATTACTTGCAATGGATAGTGCCTTAAATAGATAGTGCCTTAAAAAAATTTTTTTTGGACCTAATAGAAAGTATTTATTTTCCCTTCATCTTCCACTTGAATATAGCTGACCCAGAACCTGTTTCCACAAATCTGGGGAAAATAAGGGTTAGGTGAAGAGTCAGGTGGACAAAGGGATTTTCAAAGTATATTCATTAGGATAAAACTTTAACATTTTTGAGGGATAAAAATTGTATCTAGATTATTATCTAAGTCAGATATGGGTGAGAAAATTTTTTAAAGATTAAAAACTTGTATCTAGGATTTCTCAAGAAAAAAATGCCCTTAACACAGTATCAACAGATGGATGTAACTTAAAATGGGTTCTATCTGACATGCACACTGGCAAAAAACATCTCCTGCCTTCCTAGTGTCTGGCTTGTAGAGGATACTGGGTTATAGCACAAAACAAAACAAAATGCTGGCCAAATCAGTAAAGCAATAGCCCAGATGAACGAGAAGGATAACTGACATGACTTCCAAATTGTAAGATGATCTTACATCTAGGTATTTTTTTGTCTGTGTGAAATGTACACTGTATTTTGTATCCATGTGAAGCGTGTATTCATCTGTTGTTTCTGCAGAGTACTGCCCAATTTTCCAAGTGCTAAGGTGGCGTCCTGGCTAGATACTCACCAAAGCCATTTCCTCTTCCTCCTGGGAACAGCACTAGACTACATTTCCCCACACCCATGTGTATGCGTGTGGCCATGTGATTAGTTCTGGCCAATCATAAATGAACAGGAAGGATGTATGTCGCTCTCCGATCTGACCCCTAAAATCTGCCTTGCATTTCTCTCTTCTCTTGTGTCACAGTCTTATACACAGAGTACAGGAACATTCGGGTAAAGGGAGCCTAGGTGCCTGAACCACTTTGGGAACTGGACTGTGACTTCAGAGAGGAGCAAATCTTTGTTATGTAAAGCCGCTGAGATTTAAGGATTGTTTGTTACAGCAGCTGGTTTTAGTTTACTAATTGGTTTAGTTGGTTAGGACACCCAATTCTGTGAATCTCTGACTCAGGAAATAATACTTGGCTCATTCTGGGATAAGTTCCTGGTCATTTGGCCGTAGATAGGCTGGGGTGTTACAGAGTCACTTCACATGGACATGGCTGCCAGGAGCTATTTGCCAGGGTCCCGGGAGCTATTTCCAGAAAAGAGGACTCCCTGTGAACCGGACAGCCACGAGAGAGTCTCCCACACAAAAAGTGGTAATAAGCAGTAAGAGTGTGAAGACTGACAGAATGTCTTATGCAGACTCACAGGGTAGGAGAAAGGGTTTAAAAAAACCCATCAATCTTCCCATTCCTCAGAAGCTTCAAGACATGTCGTAAATCCTGGCATTCTCTCTCAGAGACAATTAACTCTCCCTCGGGAAACATGGAATAAATGAAAGTTAAAAGATCATTCACGTTAGACATAATGTTCAAACAGAATTGTGTTCCTTGCTGGGGGAATGTAAGTGTGGGCCTTGCCTGTCATCCTCTCGCCAGGGAACAGACTAGGGGGAAGACATTCCTGCTAAATGAATAGTGACACACAGTCACAAAACACTGAGTTTCACAGAGATTTGGGTGAACAATTGCATTTGTCATTTTAAAATTCTGGTCCAGTATCTCATCTCCCTTCCCTTTTGGGAGAGTCATATTGTCTGAAATTGAGTAGGGCCAAGGCCTCATGGTTTTCTACAGAAGCTGAAAAAAATCCCAACACCCCTCCCCCTCCCCTGCCTATCCCCCGACTCCTTTCCACCCCAGTGGGCCACTGGAGTGTGCTCAGCCTGCTGGATGCTGCCACCCAGGAATTTGAATCTTCAGCATGTGAGTCAAGGCTGAAGAGTTGACACGGATTCTACATCTGGAGGTGTTGCCCCTCGGTGGTGGCAGAAGTCTCAGCAGTGTTAGGGTCCTAGCCAGCGCTCAAACATGCCCCTGGGTGGTAAGTCCTGATTCTCTGCTTATTTTCTGATCCTGGTTCTTAGGTCTTTCCGCTGATTCTATGAACCACCCAATATCCTGCTAACAAAGTCCTATTCTACCTAAATTAGCCATAGTAAGTTTTTGATGCTTGCAACCAAGAACTTCAACTGATACAATCGTTTCTCTCCCTTCAGTTCATTTTTTTCCTTTGACAACCTGACAGATAGAATATTTGAATTCTTGAAAGTGGTGAGATAAACATTATAAAATCCACACTTCATTCTAGAGCACTACACTAATTGGAAAGCAGAGATATTATCACCTTTTTCTTTAAGACTACAAGAGGACATGACCAAAACCATATTTGAATCATCGAGGGCATATTCTAGGAGCTCTACCAGATCAAATTAAAAAAAAAAAAAAGCCCATGTGGGCCTCATAATGCAACCCTCAAGTGTCTCACCAGGGGTGCTGAGTCAGGCTCAGCTCACCCAGAGGAGGCCTGACCACCCCATCCCTGCAAACAGGGGAGTCTGAAGACTCCTGGGCCAGTTATCTGTACCAGGGCAGGCGTTTTATTGGCTCTTTCACACAGGAGGAATCTCAAGTACCATCACTGCACTGAGTGGAGCCCAGAAAGAGAAAACAGTAAGGGGTCAAGAAGGGGCCAGAGTGGGAGGTACAGCTAGTGAGTATGCAAAAAAAAAGAATTCTTGCAAAAAAAAAAAAAGAATGCTTGCAAGAGGTCTGTTGGAAGATAACGATGAAATAAAAGGGTTTCCATCCAGACTCACAAGGCTGACTAAGTCCCCCATCCAGACACTTGGACCTCATCCAGGCCCCACTGAAGAGCTGGGCAAAAGAATGAGAGAAGACCTTCTTTCCATCAGCACAACCTCTCCCACCCTCCCTGTGGTCTCTTCCTCCCCAGTGGGCTTGGCTTGCCCAGTCCTGGCCCTGACCCACAGAGAGCACCTGGCAGAGGTCCTGTGCTCTTGGGCTCTGTGAGCCCCAGTCTAGTCAGCCCACTCTCCACCTCCTAAGAAGAAAGGGAGCCAGAAAGCCACACGCCCAGAGGGCTCTGCTATGGTCAGCCAGGAGGAGCCACTGTCCAGTGTGGATGGAATGTAATAAGAGAAGCGTGGTGGAAGCATGGTGCCAGAATCCTAGTTCATCTCTGCCCTCCAAAAGCAGGCCGACCAGCCCTCTTTTCCAAGCACGGGACTGGGGTGTTCTGACCATGAGATTCTTCCATGACCATCTCCTGCTGATTCATATCAAGCTGTGGACGCAGTGTGCCCCAAATCTATATTGGCTGTGCTCTGAAGGTCATGGATTTTAAAATATGTAGCTCTTTATAGAAGGACTTGATGATGCGAGGTGTCATTGAAAGGGGTAAACAGTGAACTAGCTATACCAAGCTCAGAGAGGCCAGCCCCGGGGCGTTTCCTCAGGTCTCCCACTCTTAGAGGGACATTTTTGAAGAATCATTCTTACACGTCCCAGAAGACCCACCAGAAACTAGGAGGGTGGTTGTGGTGGATGGAAGCAGAAGGCCGCCTTCTGGTCCTGCTCTTGGTTCTGGACCCCACTCCGGGTAATGCTCCTTCAAAAGGGAGGGGGAAAAGCAGAGAGGTGGAGAAGGAAGAGAAAAAGGAATAAAAGTAGCAAAGAAAGGAACAGGTGTAAATTAGTCTTTATTGTTTTTTCTAATAATATAATAAATGCCCAGTAGAAAAAAGTTGAAATTAAGAGAAAGATAAAAAGTAAAGATGACCTATAATCTGATAACGCAGAGAAAAATCACTGTTAAAATGTTTGTGTTTGTACTTGCATATTTTTATTTCTATGAACATTTACATATATAAGTTTTAAAATATGGAAATATGTGTGTGAGTACATACACACATATGTAAACATACATATATATATACACAGACACATATAATATGAATTTTAATTTGCTTTCTTCTCTTAATTTGTCATGAAAAAGTCATACAAATGAATAAATGGCATAATCACCATTTTCTTGTATATACAGTGTTCTATTATAAATATAAGAAAATGTACACACCAAATCTCTTATTAATGGAATTTTCCCAATATTTCACTATTATAAACAATATTTCAATTACTGTCATTATAGGTCTATTCTTGTCCAGAAATAAAATTGCTGAATCAAAGATATGTACTTTATTTATTTTTTCTCTTTTTTTCTGAGAGTGGAAGGGAGGAAGGAAGAGGGAGAGAGAGGGAAGGAGGAATGTAGAGGGAAGGAGAGCGTGTGAGGGAGGGAGGGGACAAGAAAGAGACAGAGAGAGACAGACACACACACACGCATGCACTTTATTTTTATGTATTTATTTATTTTAAAGATGTGGAGTATAATTCAGTATTAGGTATACAGGTTGTCAGCATACAGGTAAAGTTTGGGCCTCCCTTTGGTGCCCACTTTGCCTGGTTTGAGATCAGATACCCTTATTGATGTTGTGTCCCTCCCCAACCCCACCCATGGCAGTATCCCTCTACTGCCAATCCCTTTCTGTAGTATTATGGTAAATGTTCAGGGTCCACTTATGAGTGAGAACATGTGGTACTCGGTTCTTTGTTTCTGTGATAGATCACTGAGTATGATAGACTCTAAATCCATCCACATTGCTGCAAAGTCCATGCATGCACTTTAAAAGGCTGTTCACAAATGCTGTTAAATTGCATTCCAGAAATGTTGTACCAATTAACAATCCCACTATGGGGTATGGGTATTCATTTTCCTGTATCCTTTTATGTGTTAGGACAATTAGTAGCTGAAACAAGCTGTACCTTTGCATTGCTTTGTTAGAAGTCACCATGACCGTGACCATGACCATGACCTCCTTTCACATCCACTGGTTATTTGGGGATGTGTCTCCTTTGCATACATTGTTCACTTGGAGTATTCATCTTTATTTTCATGTTGCTTATGAAACCTCATATCAAGGGTTTGTACTCTTGCCATATGTGTTGCTACTGAGTTGCCATTTAAGAGAAGATTAAAAATAACATGGGATAATAAAAGAAGAAAACATTTTAGCCAATAGAATTAAAAATAAGACAAAAGTTACCTTAAAAGCAAAAGATGAGACAAAGATTCAGATGAAACAAAATATAGCCAGAATAGAAAGAGGAAACTTTAAGGTAAAAAAGCAAAAAAATAAAAATAACCAATAACAATCAAATCAAGCCGGGCTCGGTGGCTCAGCCTGTAATCCCGCGCCTTGGGAGGCTGAGGTGAGTGGTTTGCCTGAGCCCGGGGGTTCGAGACCCGCCTGGGCAACTTGGCGAGACCTCATCTCTACAATAAATCAAAAACTTAGCCGGGTGTGGGAGCGCGCACATGTAGTTCCAGCTACTCGGAAGGCTGAGGTGGAAGGATTGCCAGAGCCCAGCGGCTCGAGGCTGTGGTGGCCGGGAGCGGCCACTGCACTCCAGTCTGGGCGACAGAGTAAGACTCCAACTCAAAAAAAAAAAAAAATCAAATCAAAGAAAAATTCTAGAGCAATGTCTACATTCAAATGTGTATAATAGAAGCAGCCCATAAGAAAACAAGAAAACCACACTGGGGGCGTGGTGTGCAATAGGATTTAGCTTGGGTCTGCCAGGAGCAACGTCATAGTCCTTAGCCAGGCTCTCGGTGGAGACCTGCAGAGTAGATTCAAATGGAGAAGCCATCTGCATCCCTTGCAGGACTCCACACACTTGTTCAGACCTTCAGTAAATCTTCCTCAGGAGGCCGAACACACTGAAAGCCACATTTAAGAGGGACAGCAGATGGAAAAGGCAGTACAGAAAGAATTGCAAAAAAACAGGATGGAGCCTTGAAGGGAACAGGTTAACTGGTCATGTTAATCACTTGTCTCTTCTTTCCATTCACTAATCAGATCAAGAAACTATTAGAGTTGCAGACGCTAAAAAGTGGTTCCTCTGGGCCGGGCTCGGTGGCTCAGCCTATAATCCCGCGCCTTTGGGAGGCTGAGGTGAGTGGATTGCCTGAGCCCGCGGGTTTGAGAACCGCCTGGGCAAGCGAGACTTCATCTCTACAATAAATAAAAAAAAAAAATCGGCCGGGTGTGGTAGCGTGCGCCTGTAGTTCCAGCTACTTGGAAGGCTGAGGCGGGAGGACAGAGAGAGGTTTTTCTAAGTGCATATGACAATTTATATTTTAAAAGGAGGAAGGAAAACATAACTGCTTCAGGGTTCATTTAGTCTTCCAGAAATAATTTGAGATCAGCTTTAGTATGTTCCCCATCTTGTGTGTAAGGACATTAAGGTTCAGAAAAAGTAACTTGCCTTATCCAGGTGCTCCCAACGGTACACTGTGGAGCTGGAATCAGAAACAATTCCAGACCAGTGCTGTCCAACAGAGATAGCACGCAAGTCACATACGTTATTTTAAATTCTCTAGTAGACACATTTAAATAGTAAGAAACAGAAGAAATTCACTTTAATAATATATTTTGGGCCAGGTACAGTGGCTCATGCCTATAATCTGAGCACTTTGGGAGACCAAGGCTGGAGGATTGCTTGAGCTCAGGAGCTCGAGGCCATCCTGGGCAACATAGTGAGACCTCATCTCTACAAAAAATAAAAAATAGCTGGATGTGGTGGCACACACCTGTAGTCCCAGCTACTTGGGAGGCTGAGATTGCTTGAGTCCAGAAAGTTGAGGCTGCAATGAGCTGGGATCAGGATAGTACCATTGCACTCCAGTCTGGGCAACAGAGTGAGACCTTGTGTCCAAAAAAAAAAAAAAAAAGTACATATATTTCCTTATCTAGCATAATACATCTAGACTATTATCATTTTAACAAAAATTAGATATTTTACATTCCTTTTTTCATGCTAAGGCTCCAAAATATAATACATCTTTTATATTTAGCACGTCTCTGTCTGCACTAGCTACAGTCAAGTGCTGAAGTACATTCATTGCCCCATGTGACTAGCGGCCACCACATTGGACAGCCCAACTCTAGATCAGTGGTTCTCGAGGTGTGGTCCCCAGAACAGCAGCATCAGCAACACCTGGGAGCTTGTTAGAAGTATGAATTCTTGGACTCCATCCTAAACAAATCCTTTCGGTTAATTGGGATAAGGCTGAGAATCATTGTTCTAGACCCTAGTGGTCCCCAACCTTTCTGGCATCAGGGATCCGTTTCATAGAAGACAATTTTTCCACAGGCGGTGGTGGGAATGTGGAGGAAGGATCATCAGACGTTGGATTCTCATAAGGAATGCCCAGCCTAGATCCCTCACATACGCAGTACCCAATAGATTTTGCACTCCTGTGAGAATCTAATGCTGCTGCTGATCTGCAGAAGAGGGAGCTCTGCTTGCCACCATTCAACTCCTGCAGTTCTAAACAGACCACAGACTGGTCCGTGGCTGTGGCCGGGGAGTTACGGACCTCTGCTCTAGACAACTTCCTCTCTATCCAACCTGAATAAACCCAGACAACCATGGCAGGCCAGCACTGAGGAAGAAGAGCCTCTGCTCTTGAGATAAGCCAGCTTGGCTAATGGAGCTGGCATTCTCTTGTATGGAAACGTCCTAGCTGTAGCTAAGGCTCCATTTCTTGGGACTATGGAATTACCAGACACAATTGAAACATTGTTTAATTTAAGAGGGAAAAAAAGAAGAAGAAGAAGAAAAAAACAGTAACCATCCTCTACTATCACCTTGAGTTAGTTACTTCCTTTTCCTCAGTTTTCTCATCTATAAAAGGGGAACATTTAATAAATCTTAGAAACTTTCAAAAAAGTACTGTGTGCCAAAAGAAAAAAGTCAGCAAAAGTGACTGATTTTTTTTTAAACTGCAGTACAAAAAAAAAAAGTAGTGGGCAAGAAAGGCGATAGTATAGATTTTGAGCCTAGAAGCAGAAGCTGATTCACTTATCTCTCTTAGAACATTAGATTTGCTGAAGGGGAAAGGTAGGGCTCTTGCCAAAATCATTAAGGAGAACGATTCTGAGCATGCCTTAAAGCAGAACTTCCAGTAAACAGGAATTACCTATAAAGGAAATCAGGAAGCCAAAGTGTTTCTTTTTATGAAGTTACATCCTGCCATAGAAAAGCTGGATAGGAAATAAAGACTGATGCACTCCCAACTGTATACGAAAGCGGCCATTATTTCATCAAGGAAAATCTGAGTAAAGGCGCAAATCAGATTCGGTGAAGGGGGGAAAAATGAGCAGCCTGAATATTATGAGAAACCAAAGACAACCCATGGCTATAATTAAACATGATGGGGGTGGGGAATGTACAATCAAATCTCTACGCTGTGATTTCGGATTCCTTAGTGTCCCCTACCCCGTGCCCTGCCCCCATTTCAGTAATACTTTCTCCAGACTTATGCTCGCAAAGAAAATGATATATCTAATATATCCATGAAAACCGGAGACTGATAAAATAATCCGAATCTCTTTTCCTTCTATTGTTATTTGTTGTGCGTTACCGGGGTTCTGTTGCCCTTTCCAGGTTTCTGTGATGGGATTCTACTTTGGTCTGCACCCTTTTCAGTTTGATCAAAGAAAACACTGCTATCACCACCCTAACAAATTTCCATTTTATCCTCTCATCCTCAAATGAAAAGACACCCGGAAGGCAAAATAGCCCCGTCTCGAGGCGGGTTCCCAGGGTTCTGGGCGATTGGCAGGTGCCAATCTGCAGTAGCAGCTGCAGCCTCCCGCAAAGCAGACACTGCGGCTCACGCTGCCCCCCTCTCGCCCGCCCTGCCCCACCGCCTCACAACTCCACACCCTCCTCAAGACACGCACACACCTCCTCCTGCAGCCTCGCTTTCTCTGGCACACCCCGCACAGCACGCACTCTGGGATGCCGGCTGCCACAGTAACGGTCAACCCACTCGGCGGCCCCGCCTGCCGCCGCCCCGCCCACGCCCCGGCCACCAATGGCGACGGCCCGTGCCGCCCGGGGGCTCTTTGATAGGGCGGCGGGACCTGCCACTCTCAGGGGCTCCCCGCCCTCCCCTCGCTCCCCTCCGGAGCTGGAGGGGCCGGAGCATCAGCTAGAGTAGCTGCGAGCAGCCGCGGTGGCGGCGGCGCGTCGTTGCGGTTGCGCCATCTGTCAGGAGCGGAGCCGGCGAGGAGGGGGCTGCCGCGGGCAGGAGGAGGGGTCGCCGGGAGCCGAGGCCTTCCGACCCGCCCGCCGGCCGGCCGCGGGAGCAGCGGCGAGGCTGCGCTCGGAGCCGCGGTGCCTGCCGCCCGGCGCGCGGCGCTGCTTCTCCCGGCGCCGAGGACGCCCCGGGCCGCACAAAGCCGCCGCCCGCGCCGCACCGCCCGGCGGCCGCCGCCCGCCCGCGCCAGGCAGGGATCCGGCCGCCGGGCCGGGGACACCCCGGCGCCGCCCCCTCGCGCTCTCGGAAGGCCCCCGGCTCGCGGCCCGCCGGAGGAGGGCGGGGAGAGGACCATGTGAACGGGCTCGGAGCCTGGGCACCGCAGGTAAGCCGCGGGGCTGCGCCGCGGGAGGCCCGGGATGCTGCGGAGACGCCCGGCCGCGGCGCCCCCGCGCTGCGGTCGCCGGCCGCCGCCGCCCCCGGGGCGCCCCGCGGGGCGGCCGGGGAGTCGAAGGCGCTGGGGTCTTCCCGCGGCCGCGCGGGAGGACCCCGATGCGGGGTGCGGCCCCGAGGCGGCGCGGGATGGGGGGCCCGGTCCTCGCCGCGAGCGGGCGCCGGGGGAAGACTGGAATCGGCTGGGGGGCGAGGCCGGCCCTGACTCCACCCCCGGCCTCCTTTCGGGGCCCCCCGCGGGGACTGGGGCAGTGTGTGTTGTTTTAATGTCAGGGATGATGTAATCACTTAATAATTGATGCCCCGTGCTGCTTCCCTCCCCACCCAGCCCCTGCCCACTCCTCCACCCCGGCCTCCTCCCTCGGCGGCCTCGCCGGCCCCGGCACATCCTCTGCCTATTTCTGGCACCTCCCTTGCACTTCCCCCAGCCTCCCCTTCACTCGTCCTGCCGCCACCCACCCACCCTTCCCCTTTCCTCCGCGCCGGAGCCTCCCTCCTCTTCCTCGGCCTCCACCCCTCCTGCTCCCTCGAGCTGCTTTCTCCTTCCTTCCCCTCGCCCTCGTTAGATTTCCTCCCTACTTCCCACGATGGCTGTTGTTGTTCGGTCTCCTCCCCTCCCCTTATCTCTGCGGCCACGGGCGGAGGGGACCGGGCCAGAAAGAGGCCACTGGGCTTCGGCCGGGCGGAGATTTGCTGG
>CAUYQG010193134.1:0-14746 GCA_963574415.1 Tarsius wallacei
ACCATGCCCGGCTAATTTTTTTATTTATTGTAGAGACGAGGTCTCACCAAGCTGCCCGGGCTGGTCTTGAACCCTCAGGCAGTCCTCTCGCCTCCCCCTCCCAAAGTGCTGGAATGACAGGCATGAGCCCCTGCACCTGTCCCAGAGAAGACTTTTATACGAAGGACACAAAAGACGAATGAGGTACCCGCCTGACCTCCGATGAGGCGAGTCCCAGCTGGTCCCACCTGACAGCAGCCTCCTCTCCCAGGGAAAACAGATGGGTGGGTGTCCCGGGACCCCAGGCTCTTGGGCCACCTGACTTGGGCAGGTCGGAGGAGGAAGACAGAGACAACTGTGACAGCCGAGTTTGGAGTGACTGGTCCCCGGCTCCTGCCTGCGTCACCCAGGGTGACCCCCCTCTGGTCTTAGCAGGGGGGCCGGGCTGAGGCTCGCAGGCAGGAATGGCCCAGGGTCCGCACAGGCTAGGGCCCGGGGCAGGCCCTGCCACTGTCCCTTCTAGTGACCGAGCTCCAAGTCTCCAAGCACAGTCACTCATCTTCAGGTGAACAGTTATGCTGTCTGAGTCGAAGCTTCTAAGCCCAGAGGGGTCTCAGGCTGGGCATGGGGGCTCACGCCTGTAGTCCCAGCACATAAGGAGGCTGAGGTGGGACGATCACTCCAGTCCAGGGGATCAAAACCAGCCTGCGCAACATAGCAAGACCCCATCTCTACAAAAAATAAGAAAATTAGCTTGGCAAGATGGTACATGCCTATAGTCCCAGGCAGACTGCCTGCGTTCAAATTCTGACCCTCCGCCTGCCCACGTTGCTACTGGGGAAAGGCTGGCTGTGCCGCACCAAGAGATGAGGCCACTGGCACTCCATTTTCAACCCCAGAAGCTCTGGGGCGGGGACTGTGATGGGCTCCTGGCCCTCATCCTGTGGATGGTGAGGACCCAGACATCCTAGAAACAGTGCCACCTGCTGGGTACGGTGGCTCATGTCTGCCATCTCAGCACTTTAGGAGGCGGAGGCAAGAGGATTGCCTGAGTCCACGGGTTCGAGACCAGCCTGGGCAACTTGGTGAGATCTTGTCTCTCCAATAAACCAAAAAATTAGCCGGGTGTGGTGGCACACGCCTGTAGTTCCAGCTACTTGGAAGGCTGAGGTGGAAGGATCACCTGAGTTCAGCAGGTCAAGCCATAAGCGTGACACAGCACTCCAGCCTGGGTGACAGAGGGAGACTCTGATTAAAAAAAAGAAAGAAAGAAAGAAAGACACATGGCCGCGTGCCGGGAAGAGGGTCATCCCGCCCACGGGGTCACACCCACAAAGTCTCCGTCACCAGAAGCCAGCCAGCGGCTGCCCCCTCAGCCCGCCCCCGCTGATGTAGAGGCCCCTGGGAAAACAGGATGCTGCTCTTCAAAAGCAGTCATTGACCTTGAACTTCTTAAACGTGTTTCTCAATGTTCCCCTCTCAGTGCTGTCCCATCTGGCCATCATTGCACCACGTCATGTCTTGGGTTCCGGTATTTAACAGAAAATGTTGAATGAAAACATGTTTTACAAGCAGGCCCGGTGACTGGACACGGGGGGCGGGAGGAGGAGGTCATGCCTGGCCTTTCTCTAGACGCCTGTCCCACATTCCCGGAGGCCAACAGGCCGGGCACAGGGCTCACCTGGCCAGCAGGGAAAGCCAGGCTGCTGTGTCCCGCTCTCCTGCGGTGGGACACACGGGCCCTGGGACAGGGGCAGGGTGGGACATGGCACAGGGTAGGCATTCAGGGCGTGCACTTCGAGTCAGAGTCGGATGAACATCTCAGCTCTGCCAGACACAAGAACCGTTCTTAGAGCCTCAGTGTTTTCATCTGCAAAATGAAGACCACTCCCTTTATAGCCATATATTTATTTATTTTGCAGAGACGAGGTGTCACTCTGTTGCCCAGGCTGGGCTCAAGCAATCCTCTGGCCTCAGCCTCCCAAAGTGCTGGGATCATAGGTGTCAGCTGCTGTGCCCGGCCAGGGACCACTCTCAGTAAGAGAATGCCTGGAAAAGGCATCGTCTGCCACAAGGGCTCAATAAATGGCATGTGTTGAAGGGTGCGCTGTGTGTCATAGACGTCCCGTGTGCGCTCAGTGCTGGTGCAGGCTCACGCGGGGGTCAGGCCCCGTCAGGCAGAAGCCCCTTCCCGCAGACCTCCCCGACATCCGCCCTCCTCCCTCATCTGTTTCATCTTACTTCCCAGCCTGGTCTTCTCCTCTGCACCCCTCCCTCCCTCCCCCTGGACCCCCACTATCTCCCCGGTGCTCTCAAAGTCCCACACGTCAGGCCATCCTCGCCCAGTGCTTCTGGAACAACATGAGGGGGAAAGCCACGTATTGCAGCCAGCTGTCCCCTTGGACCGTCCTTCAAACCTCCCTGCTAATAAGAATCGCTCGCCGACTTTTTTTTTTCAGTCGGAGTCTCACTCTGTCGCCCAGGCCTGAGTGCAGCGGCACAGTCACGGCTCACCACAGCCTCGACTTCCTGGGCTCAGGATATTCTTCTGCCTCAGCCTCTTGAATAGCTAGGACTACAGGTACGTACCATCCTGCCTGGCTAATTTTTTTATTTTTTTGTAGAGACGAGATCTGGCTATGTTGCGGGGCTAGGACTACAGGTACGTACCATCCTGCCTGGCTAATTTTTTTATTTTTTTGTAGAGACGAGATCTGGCTATGTTGCGGGGCTGGTCTCGAACTCCAACCTCAAGCAATCCTCCTGCCTCAGTCTCCCAAGTAGCTGTGATCACAGGCATGAGCCACTGTGCAGGCCCTGCCAAATATATATTTTTTAAGTTGGAGTCTGTCTCACTCTGTTGCCCAGGCTGGAGTGCAGTTTCACGCTCACTGCCGCCACAGCCTTGACCTGCTGGGCTCAGGCAATCCTTCCGCCTCAGCCTTCTAAGAAGCAGGAACTACAGGTGCGTGCTACCACACCCAGCTAATTTTTTGATTTATTATAAAGATGAGGTCTTACCAAGTTGCCCAGGCTGGCCTCAAACTCCTGGGCTCAGGCAGTCCTCACACCTCGGCCTCCTAAAGTACTGGGATGACAGGCATGAACCACCATGCTTGGCCTCGTCAACTCTTGAACACCATTTGCTCACCTGCTCTGCCTAGTCGCTGGCATCTGCAAGTTCTCTGTCTGAGGCCTCTACTCATATTGGGATGATTATCCATCTGTGCTTAAAGGCCCCGACTGTCCGGATCCCTGATCTGCAGGAATCAGTCCTCACGCCCTCTCCAGCCTCTGAAGACCAGCCTTATTCAGGGCTCTGTGACAAACCTGAGCAGGGCTTTCTGGTGGCCAGTTCAGCCCTCTGAGACACGACCCCTCCTATGCCCTGGCTCTCTCTTTCCTTCTCAGGGCCGGGCTGAAAACCGACAGAATCGAGATTTTGCTTGAAAATTGGGGAAAAACCCAGAGCCCACCAGAGAAGCAGTGGCTTTCTCCGCAGAGCATCAAGAGATGGCAGAAATCAGCCACCAGGAGTGAGGGAGCGGCCTCCTGGACGTCAACATTTAATGACTTCGCTCACGTAGGTTTCTATCGAGTAAGTCATCGTGTGGATTTCAGCCACTGGATAAATAAAATAATCCCTAGATGCAGAGACCCCTACCCGCCCCCAGAGGAAGAGCCTAGACCTTCCCGTCTTCTTGGAAATTTGTTCTCCTTTCTGTGGTTCCTCTGCCTTCACCCCGAGAAAACCCTTTCAGCCCCCTGCCTGCTTCAAAATGAAGAAAAACGCCTCCAAGGGCCAGTTAGTTCAGAAAGGCGGAGGGAGCAGGGCCCAGACAGCAACTCTTGGGCCAGCGGAGGACTGATCCCCTCTCCCCTCGGACCTTGGACAACTGTGTCTGGTGAAAGTCGTTCATCTCGTCCAAGCCAGGGTTTCTTAACAGGGGCCTGGTGACGTTTGGAGACAGATAATGCTTTGGTGTGGGGTGGGGAAGGGCCATCCTGTGTCTGTGGGTTGCTGAGAGGCCTCCCTGGGCTCCACCCGTGAGATGCCAGGAGCACCCGACCTCACCATAATGATCCAAAATGTCCCCAGACAAGAGCAACTATCTCCTGGGACCCGGGGTCTCCTCCAGCTGAGAACCCTGTTCTGCACACAAGAGCACACACACACGCATGACTCCTGACACATCTGTCCGCCCAAAGTCAAGGGTGCAAAACCCTGAAGGGACCACAGGGACGCCACGGCCATCGCTGTTGCCCTCTGGTACCCAGAGGCTAGGGAAGGGGCTCCTCACAGCCATAGGGCACAGGAAAACCCTCCCCACCAGAGGGTGCCGCTCAGAGGGCCCAGACGCTCCCAAAGTCGGGAGCTTTCAGTTCGTAGAAGCTGGAAAACAGGGCCTCAGGGAGGAAGGGCCGGCGGAGACATGGGATGGAGTGCGCCAGGGGGGCTGCAGGGGCAAGACTGGCGTCCACCACACCTGGGTTCTGCTTCGAGGCTCAGTGGCATGTGGGGGTGACCCTGCCTGGGTGGGTGCCCCTGGGCCACTGCACACACTCCTGAATCAGGCACAGGTGTCCTGGCCCAGCACGGACTTAAAGCAGGGAGGGCGTGGCCCTCTTCACCGGCGAGAAGAGTCCAGTGTCAGCCCGGACGGTCAAGTGCAAATGTCATTAGTCACCACTCAGCAAGTGTTTATTGAGCCCACCCTCTAGGTCCCCACTACATAAGGTGACACCCACCCCGTCCGGTAAGTCCCCCTTACAGAGAGTGTCACTCACCCCATCCTGTGGGTCCCTCCTACCTACGTGTCGCCCCAGCCCCCAGCAGGTGCCCGTTAGAGAGGAAGACTCTCGGGCCCTGCCCCAGAACCTCTGGACCCGAGTCTACACTTGGCAAGTTCCCAGGTGATATCCTCAGACGTATAGTTTGAGAAGCCACGATGGAGTGACGTGGGCAAGGGAAGCCCCTTCCCTCTGCAAGCTCATGCTCTATCCTGAGGCAGGATGTATAGACCCTAGATCCCAGAGCTGAGTGCATGTCTGTACCCGCAAGCCAATTCTGGTAGGACCTTCCACTGAGCTCAGTTCCCCGTCTGTGAGGCAGGGATGACACCTGCCCTCTCTGCCGCAGAGGATTGTCCTGAAGATCACAGATCAGGAAGCACTACCCCGACGCCCCGTGCTGATTCATGCCCTGCACGCTGAATGCCTCAGCGGTGACCCAGCAGAGGGGTGGGGCACTCTCAGGACCGAATCGCGCGTTGACACAGACGTAGGGACTTGCATGCAGTGACCATGGGTCCTCTCTCAGCTCCAACCTGGCCTGCAGGGAGCTCCCACCGACACTCGTCCACCCACCGACTCTGGAGGGTCTAGGAAGGTCAGCTCTCGGTGTTCCCTGGGCTTCTTGACACACAGCAAGTCGATGCAGTCACCACGGCCAGGCTGGCAAGGGGCCCGACTGCTGCAGCATCACTCTGGTTTAGGGTAGAGGGGAACGGACTTTCTGTCACCTTGCAGAGCTGACCTGTGAGGGCAGCTGGACACTGGGGGTGCCAAGGAAATTAGCGTGTGAGTTCTCGAGGAATCCTTTTCCTGGATAATAATGCATAAAAAGCCTTTGCTATGGACTCGATGTTTCCATACTTTTGAAAACTATTTAATCCTCTTAGGACGTATCAGGCAGGGACTCCTGTCCCCACATCACCAATAAGGAAACTGGGAACTCAGGATCTGAACCCAGGTTGGTTTCCTTCCAAAGACCATGACCTCACCGCAAGCTCAACCCCTCGGGGCGCCTGGAAACCTCCGATCTTCCTCGTGCGGCGGCAACAATGTGGCGCCCTCCAGTTGCGAGACCTGGCTGCCCCGCCCCGCTGACGTGCGCCATGCTCGTCCTGAGCTTCTCCAGAGAAATGCTGTCTTCTGGCAGGAAAAGATAAAAACGGCCGATATTCATGAGTCACCGTGCTCGCTATAATTAACGGTGATGCAAGAGCCAGATGCAGTCCAGAGTGGCCCCTCGGCCTGACTTATCGGCCACCCGAACTGGGCTGTGCATCACGCAGCAAAGAGTCTCCGTGGCTGAGCTTCCGTCCGCTCGGGATGAATTTGAAATAAAGAAATGCAACCCAGGATGCATGCCAGCTCTGAGATCACAGGCCTGAGAGGCAGCCTCAAATGAATCTCGTTGTTTTCAGTTGAAAACCCACGTGGCCGGGTGCCGTGGCACACCCCCGTAATCCCAGCACTTTGGGAGGCCGAGGTGGGAGGATCGCTTGAGGCCAGGAGTTTGAGATCACCCTGAGCAACATAGTGGAGACCCTGTCTACCATGGCAACATAGCAAGACCCTGTCTCTATGCAAAAAATAATAAAAAACTTAAGAGCAAATAAATACATAAATTACAGAAAACCCACATCAGGAAGAGCGGTGCTGGTTTATATGTGATCTTTGCTTCCACACTTGGCTGTCCTGAACTGTCTATGCCGTTTTCAACCTGCTGAGCTGACTCCCAGAAGCTACAGTTGTGATTTCAACTATACCAGGCGTTCAGCCTATGCCCTCCCAGTGAAGTGCCTGTGAACTTCTCAAAAAGACAGTGGTCACAGGCGTGTCTATTCCCTTCTGCTGATCTGGAATAAGAAGTGATGCAAACCTAACCTGATTAAAATGATCCTGACCGAGTGTGGTGGCTCACACCTGTAATCCCAGCACTTTGGGAGGCCAAGGTAGGAGGACTGAATGAAATCGGGAGTTGGAGACCAGCCTAGGCAACATGGTGAGACCCTGTCTCTACAAAAAAGGAAAATCAGAAAATCAGCCAGGCATGGTGGTGTGCACCTGTAGTCCCAGCTACTCAAGAGGCTGAGGCAGAAGGATCGCTTAAGTCCAGAAGGTCGAGGCTGCGGTGGCCGTGACTATGCCGTTGCACTCCATTCTGAACGGCAGCGTTGAGACTCCAACTCAAAAAACAAAAAACAAACCTTAAAACAGAGTTCCCACCACACCATTCGCTAACCCCACTCAACAGAACATGAGTGCAACCACCTGAGAACCAAGGTGGGGACAATACCCTGATGCTCCTGGGACAGACTATCCCTCCCAAGGCTCACCGGCACCTTGCAAGGTTCACCAGCAGCCATCAGTGTTCATGGCATCCTCTTACCTGCTTGAAAGAGGCTCAACTGGCCTTGAGATCTGGACACAAAACAGCCGATGGAATCTCCCACTGTCATTCAAAGAGACTTTAATGGAGCGCCAAGTGAAAAATGCAGGCTACATCTTAGTGTTATCATCAAACACCCAACAGCAACGGGCCTAACATTTATACATATCCTAACTTTAGTGGTCAAGGAGCAGATCATTACCAGATAGATATATTTACACGATCATTTCGAGCAACAGTAAGTAAGGAACTCCCTCCCTTAAAAACAAAACACACACACACGCACCCAACCACCTGGAAACAGTGGGTTTTCTGGCACTAGCAAGGTTCATTTTTTGCACACGTACGTGTCAACCCAAAGTCACTTAAGTTACTCAAGAACATTCTCAGCAGGGGCAAGCCTGGGCCAGCCTCTATTTCCTTTGAGAGTCACTTCAATTTTTACATCTCGAAGCGAGCCACGTGACCAGTGTGGCCTACGTACACCAAGGACACCCCAGATGATGAGAACGAATCCCACTTCCTTCGTGTGAGCAGACATGCACATCTCCGAAGACACCTATGATGACCCCCCCAAGAAAGTCACATACACACACACAGATACACACACAGACACGCACACACCTCAGATCTGCAGACAGTTTCTTAAGAGCACTGTGCGAATGTTAACACGGAACTAACTGAATGGTAAGATGATTTCAGATCTCTACGCAGAGGTACTGGTTAGTCCTGATTCTCTTTTCAGCTGCTTAGATGCAGAGCTCTGGAAGCTGCCCGGGGGCACCACATCCTGCCTCCCAGGTTAGCGGCCCGCCTGCCCCACCCCGCCCCAATGGAACGTCAGGCGCGCTGCGGCCCCACGCCTCTCGCACTGATTTATTTCTTGCTGTTAGTCAGTGGAAACCACGACCAAGTTTACATTAGCAGACACACACACATGCCTTGGCCCATAAATATTCCCCGATGGGAAATGCAGCGTCTCTAATCCCAGGGAAGACGGGCTGAAAAGAAGATGGGGGTGGGGTGGGGGCATGACCAGCAGCGGCTCTTCTCGCAGCAGAAAGTCCAGACCACGTGGTGATGGGCTGTTGGCCGGCTGGTCACCGGGAGCCGCGTCTCCAGGCCTGGAAGCCAACTCCAGGTGGGCGGGACAGGGCCACTCTCCAGGGCCCACCTGGCGAGATCCAGGCATCGCTTCTGGGGCATCGGACGAGGATCGACCGCAGCTTCCTTCTCAGAGAGGCGGGTGAGGAGGAGTGTGGCCAGCCTGGAAGAGCTCGCGTGCCATCCTGCCTGGGTCTGGGCACAGTCCCCGGGGGTGGGGGACCCCTCACAGCGCCAACTGGAGTTTGGTCATGTTTCTCTGGTGCATGTTGTGGTGGCGGACGAGCTCGTCCGAGCGAGCAAACTTTTTCTGGCAGCTGGGCCAGCGGCAGCTGAAGGGCTTCTCACCTGTGGACACAACAGCCCGTCAGAGACTCCTGCAGCGCAGAGGCCGGGCCACGTTCACCCAGCAGAGGCCTGAGCTGCGTCGTCCCGCGTCACTCCGACCCCCCCGGCTTCCTTCCCGCGGTCCTGCCTTAAGCTCACGGGCCAGGCTCACGTCACACGCAGCCTGGACGTGTCAGCACCTCAGGGGTTCTAAGGATCGAAATATCGTCCAAGTTATAAACCAGTCTCAGGTCAGAGGACGTGGAACGTGGGAGGGAAGGAAGGAGGCTGGCAGTGGAAACGTCTGGGCTGATGATATGTAATTAAGGGGAACAAATGCTGTTCCAGCCTCCCCTGAGAGAACGTATGGATCCGCGGGGTTTTCTGCTTTTGCTGTCTGCGGAGGGGACTGAGCTCCGCGGGGCTGTCCAGCCCAGCTCAGCTCCCTGGACCTCGTCGATTCAGCGCCTTCCAGCAGGGGCGCTGTGGCCACAGTTCTAACTCCCCTGTCTGCACAGATATTCTGGGTGGGCTGGACAGTTTAAGATAAATCACAGATGTCTGTTTGCATGTCATCTGTCTCTTTCATCTTTACCATGTTCCTGACAACATAGCCCTTGTCATATGGAAGATTCTAGTGGAGGCCTGGTTCTGAGATTTCTAACAAGCTTGCTGAAAGATCGAGGTCTCTTCACCTAAGGAGCCCTCGGAAATTCTTTGGCTTTTTTTTGTTTGTTTTTCTTTGGTCTTTTTGTAGAGACAGGGTCTCACTATGTTGCCTGGGCTGGTCTCGAACCCTTGGGCTCAAGCAATCCTCCCGTCTCGGCCTCCCAAAGTGCTGGGATGACAGGCGTGAGCCACCACACCCAGCCACACTCAAGCGTCATTCCCATCAGGAACGATAACGCACATGTATTCAATGCTTCCTATACACTCAGCCTGGTGCTGAACATCGAATGATGCACACACAGACCTCAAGTCCTCCTCACCTCCATCCCTAAGGGAGCGTGACTGTCCCCCCTACAGACGAGTGTGGCGTCTGCTGGGGAAACTAAGGCAGGATGCAAACCCAGTTCTGTCTGATTCCTAAGCCGGTGCCCTTCCCTCCACCACAGCCCCCTGGGCCTGGCCACCGCGGAGGTGCAGGGGCGGCTTTATCTCGAGGGCAAATGCCACAAGAGCCAACCCTGTGCCCACGAGGGGCCTTCTCAGGACATTGTTTCCTACTCCGCTTTCTCTGAGATCTACAGGCCGGACAAGCACTGACAGATGTCCCAAGAGGATCGGCGTCCCAGGATCAGACTGGAGGCCCATCAAATGTCGCATCCAACAGTCTGCTGGTGGCACAAGTCCCTTGACACATGCTCAGGGGGCGGGGTGTACAAGGGACAATAACTCTTGGCCACCAAATTGTGAGCTCGGGACTAAGTCTAAGAAGCACCGGAAGCTTCTCAGACATGGGGGGAAGGGGGGATGCCCATCCCGCCAGCCCCCAGGCCTGGGGCTGCCCAGGGGCTGGTGTCATCACACATCCCCTCCCCTCCCATTTGCTGTTTCTCGCTCTTCTAGGTGGCTCCACTCACCCCGCCCCAGTCGTGCCGCCCAATTCGGCCCGACGGACACACCCCACCCGCTCTCTGGCCTCCTCCAGTCCTCTCAGGCTCTCAAGGGCACTCGGCTTTGCCGGCTTTGGCTCTCGCTGACTCTCCTCCCCAGCCCGCTGGATAAAGCATGCCCCTTCCCCGGTAGAGAAGGCAGGGGACAGGTGGGTCGGAGCAGACAGAACTGGGTTTACGACTCACTAGCCTGACTCCAGATAAGTCATTGAGTTGCTACGTGCCTCGGTCTCCTCATCTGTAAAACAGAGGGACTCTTTTCACAAGGACAAAGTGAGATAAAACACTTGCCTTCCTCTCAAAGGGGGGAAATCTATGGCCATGGCGGTGTTGTTTTCATTACGAATCGCCCATCCTCATGGAAAAGCAAACACCATCAGCAGCCATGAGCAGGGCCCTACGCCCCTCTCTACAGAGCACGAGGGAAATGCCACCCGCGTGCTGGCCCTGGCCTGGCAGAAGCCAAGACTGCTCCTGGGTGGACATCCAGCGAGCAGGGACTCGGCGCCCTGAAATGTGAGACAGCAGGCTTGCTGGAACTCCTGCTGCTTTTCTGTAGGGCTGATCCCCCTAGCAGAGTGACCACAGCGTGATGGAACCAACTGGAAGCCTCGGGGACTGCCCATCCCTCCACTCCATTCCGCTGTGCTCCCCACATTCCTCCCCCTCCGAGTCCTCCTGTTCTTTACAAAATGGGATCACGTATCATTTGGGGAGAGCCACGCCCCCTCCTTCTCCCAAATGAGTCTAAACCTCAGCGTGTTTACACTAGTCCTTGCCAGTCTCTCTCATCGCAAACAACGTAGTTTAAAAAAATAATGAAAAATAAATGTGAAGAAAAGTTTACGCACTTGTTTTACCTGTATGAGTCCTGGTGTGGGTCTTCAGGTGGTCGGACCGGGAGAACTTTCGCTGACAAGTTTTACACTGGAAGGGTTTCACACCTAGACGGACAGAGAAGGTCTAGCCCCAGCCCTAACACGCGGGCACAGCAGGGCCCACAAGGCTGGCTCCTGGCGGCGGGGGGGCCCGGTGTCTGCGGCCACGCCTGCGACATCTGCCTCGCCCACAGGCTTCCCCAGGCCCCCCGGCCCGGTGGAGACCACCTGATTCTGCAAGTATCCTAAAAGGACCCACTTCTGTCTTGGGAACCACCGCTCCTTAACCACAAAGGTCCAGCTTCTCACCAGCTGGAAGGTCTCAGCCGAGCCGAGGTGGAAACGGGCGTCACACCCACCAGTGGGATCCCACATTCCACCACCCTCGCTCTCTGCGAGGCTCGGTGCACACTCAGCCCAGGACCAGCGGGTCCCACTGCACTGTGGTTTGCAGGACAGATGTGGGCCGTTTCCTTTCTTTCCTTCTCTTTATTTAAGAAAAGAAAAACCTCCAGAGATCAAGGGGAAAGATTCTTGGAAAAATGAAACACCCAGCTGAGCCTCTCCTATTCCACCACAGAGAGGATCACAAGATGTGCCCACGCCCACAGAACACCGCTGCCAGCGGGGGAAGCAGACCTACAGACCTGTGTGTCTCCTCTGGTGCCTTTTGAGCTGGTCTGAACGA
Organism: Tarsius wallacei; assembly: GCA_963574415.1. Taxonomy (NCBI): domain Eukaryota; kingdom Metazoa; phylum Chordata; class Mammalia; order Primates; family Tarsiidae; genus Tarsius; species Tarsius wallacei. The sequence continues at coordinate 11,770 of CAUYQG010193134.1, forward strand.
GAAAACCTCCGCTCACAGTCCTTGAAGTCACACTGGTATGGCTTCTCACCTTGGGGAAGACACATGTTCCATTTGCAAATGGCGCTGGAAATGGGGACCTCGTTCAAAGCAGCCCCCTAACTGGGACCAAGGGTCTCCCACAACGTCCGGACGCTCGGTGGGGCTGGCCAGAGGAGGTGTTTCTAGCGAGCTAGAAACAGGTGAGTGCAGGTGCTGAGGCTGACCCCAGAGCCGGCGAAGACTGGCTGCCCCATCGTGAAAGGGACCCAGTGATGGCCCGTGTCAAAGGGCCCGTGAACAAATTAGAGCAGGCCGCCGTGCAAAGGCTCAACCCGGCACCTAGCGCAGAGGGAGGGCTCACAAGACATTAGCAGAGAATATTCAGGCAAGTAAAAACACAAACTAGGCTGAGTCTGAGGCAGAATTCTGGGGTGGGTGTGCCCTGGGGCCGGCCCGGGAAAGAAGCAATTTAAGTTTTATGGCCCCAAGAATTGGCATTCTCTGCTACTGGCTTCTATTATTATTATGATTTTTTCACTTGGGGGCTCACTCTATCGCCCAGGCTGGATGGAGTACAGTGGCACAATTACAGCAATCATGGCTCACGGAAGCCTCGACCTCCTGGGCTCAGGTGATCCTCCCACCTCAGCCTCCCGAGGAGCTGCGACTACAGGTATGCGCCACCATGCCCAGTTAATTTTTTAATTTTTTGTAGAGACAGGATTTCACTATGTTGCACAGGCTGGTCTTGAACCCCTGGCCTCAAGTGATCCCCCTGCCTCAGATTCCCAAAGTGCTGGGATGACAGGCATGAGCCACCGCACCTGACTCATTCTTATCTAGCAGAAACAATGCCATGGTTGGGAGGCGCTCAAGCTAAACCAGAAGCCAATGCACTTAGGAAGCTTCTGGAGTCCTTTAACCAAGAGCTGTCAGCGGTGGGGCAGCCTTCTGCCTCAGAGAAGCCCCACCCTCACCAGAGGAAGTCCAGCCAAATGCTGGGAGGAGTGATCCACCATGGGCCTCCCTGCCTCCTGGGGAAAAGTGTGAGTAACTGGCATTCTGGGATGGAGAGCTGCCACCCCCCCCATCCTCCTGCTGCAGAGCGGCCCCTGGTCACCCCTCTAGCCTACACCCCGCTCCCCTGTAAATGTGCCCTCCCTCTGCACCAAGGCTCGCCAATCCCGACATCCTCCCTGCTCTGTGCTCACACCAATGCCTCCACCCCTGTCTCCAACCGAGTCTCCTCTCCCCTCTCACCAGTGCCACTGCCTCCACAAAGCCTGCTGGGAAACCGCATGTTCAGACTTAAACTCCCTCCTTCCCTCATTATGGAGTCTAGGCCGGGACATCTCACGTGGCAAGCTGTGTCCTGGCCTCCAAGCCTCCATGGGCCGAGGAGCCCCGGACAGAAGTCCTGCCTTGGCTGCATTCGCATCCAGCCCGGCGGGGCCTCGTGCCTGCGCTCAGCAGCCCAAAGACGACAACGCCCCCGTGCCGCCGGCCTCCCTGCTCTGCCTCCCGCTTCTGCTCACCCTTCCCGTCCCATCCTCACCAGCCCCTATGGTGAACCCAAGCCTTGCCTCTCCCAAAAAACTTCCTCACGGGGCCCTGGCTCAAACGCCCTGAAGGCCCAAGCACTGCCACGAGGCAGCGCGTGACCCTGAATCTCAGTCCCCCTTCACTGGGGCCTATACTTGCTCCAAAACAGACCATCAACTTGTCAGAGGGGCTGTGACCTGGGGTTACAAGGCAGGAGTCTGCGTCCTGGTCTCACCGTACCCTGCTCTCCTGGCAACTAGTACAGGGGAATTAAATGAAGCCATCATAGAAAGAGCCTGCCTCGAGAAAAGGACTTAATGTGACAGTCTGGACTGTTTAAAATAAATAAGGAGAGTTGGGCATGGTGGCTCACGCCTGTAATCCCAGCACCTTGGGAGGCCGAGGCAGGAGGCTCGCTTGAGACCTGGGTTCAAGACTGGCCTAGGCAACACAGCGAGAGCTCATCTCTACAAAAACGAAATCACGATGGCCCTGCCCACAGCCTCTCCAAGCCATCCGACTACCAGTGCCCAGGCCAGCCCCCCTCTCCTTAGAAATGCCAACAAATTCAAACTCTTTCATCCCCTGGCATGTTCCCTCTACCACTTGGCTCGGCTCTGCCTGAAGGCTATCGACCGCCCTCTTGGACACAGGACAGATGCCCGGCAATGCCCGGCGGCCTCCTTTGGTCACCCTGGCCCAAGCCTCCCTGGAGGCCCGCCCTCCAACCCAGAAACCATGTGAGCAGCCCAGGCGCCTGAGATGGGACTCGGACCCACTCGCCCAGGGCTGTACAGGGGCCACACTTACCAGTGTGCTTCCGGCTGTGCATCTGCAAGTGGGACAGCTTAAAATATCTCTTATTGCAACCTGGGTACGCACACATGAAGGGGCGCTTCTCGCTGGTCTCAGACGCCGACCGGACAAGAGTCGGGGCCACCCCGGGCACACGCCGCACGTCCTGCAGGCAGAGTGTGAGAGGAACAGGGGCCTTGAGCCTCGTGTGAGCACCTGTGCCTGTCCTGAGGGGACATGAGCACAGGAGCACACCCCAAGACGGGATGGCAGGCACAGGCCTGAAAAGCCACTCCCACCCGCACCCCAGATGCCCATGGCAGACATCACTAATGGATGCCAGATCGGGACAACCTACAGGGCAGTGCTCTGACATCACCACTCCTGACCCGCCAGAGCTGGCCCCGGATGTGAGGGCTATTTGAGGTCGCTGCCTTGGCAAGAGAAACACTGGTTGGTACCTGGGGGAGCTCCCCTCAGTCTGGTCTCTCAGCTTCTCCACTTGAAGCAGTGAGGCCTGGAAGGCCAAGGTCCCAGATCCTAACTGTCTCTTCCCACCCAGCAACACGACCACAAGACCTTGTGCCCAGTCTGCAATGACTGGTAGAAAATCGAGGAATCAAAAACTTAGCCAGGTGCG
>CAUYQG010193140.1:0-41311 GCA_963574415.1 Tarsius wallacei
CGCTACCACGCCCGGCTAATTTTTTGATTTATTATAGAGATGAGGTCTTGCTTGCCCAGGCGGGTCTCGAACCCGCGGGCTCAGGCAATCCACTCACCTCAGCCTCCCAAAGGCGCGGGATTACAGGCTGAGCCACCGAGCCCAGCCTGAATATATATCTTAATAAATCACATTCATCCAAATTATCTCAAGGTCTGTTTCCGGGCAACCCAATCTAAATCAAGAACCACAGGACATATATTGGAAAACAATTTTTAATATAAAATAATTTTAAATTTTCTTGTATGGACATTACAAGCAAAGAGACACATGTCTGAAAGAACTCCAGATCAGATTAATGTTTTTTTGATCAACTGTGATTTAATATAATTAATTTTTAGCCTGGTCAGAACTTTCTAGAAAGCTCTGCTCTGGGGAGAAGTGAATCTCTTTCTTGGATACTTTTTTTATACTGAAATATTAAATTATAAAAGCACAGACTCTGATGAGATCACATTGCCCATTAATGTAGGAACATGGGTACTGTCAAAGGTAAGGAGGTGGTATTCTGCTGACCTTTCATAGGCCTGGGAAGAAAATAGTAGGTCCTCAATGAACTACTTACACTCCAAGAGGTCTCCTAGTAACCGTCTTTCCAATTTTTGAGATCTTTCAGACCTGATTCATCTTTAATCTCTCCAGGGGAGAACAGGCATCTTTGTAAACTCAGAGTAATGGATGGAGAAGAGACCAAAAAGACACGGCTCATTATTTTCCCATTTCAGCCTCCTATTTTGATAAATGAGGTGGCCAAGTTCAAGAGTTTAGGTAGTTTGCACAAAACCACTCAGCTGATTAGTGAAAGAGCAGAGATGTAGACCCATGTGTCCAAAGTTCTAGTTAAGTGAGTTTCCACTGCCAGTCCTTTTTATTCCACCTTTGAAATTATTTAGATATCTTTCAAGATTCTGAGAAGATACAAATTGAATCTATCACCACTTTCTTTTTCTTCAGGTAATTGTTTTCATGATATCAGAAAGTTGTGATGATTTTATTCCTCTAATTACCAAAATTGATCGAGGTCAATTATTTGTAAAGTAATTAGAAAGCTAACCTTATTCATTATAAGCCTGACTTTTACATGAGGGATAGGGGACATGGGTCTTTATCCTTTTCCTCCTGGAAGTGTTGAGGTGTCATCTTCCCAACCCCATGAAGGGAGTCACATGTCTGTCACCAACAAACCAACAATGTTAAGGAGAATGTTTAACAAAAAAAGTCATGTTTTAAAACAAAAACGTAGAACATTTATTCAAGTCAACAAAAGAAATGTAAAATATTGGAACAGTTAATGTCTTCCTTCATCACTTCTTTTTATTTACAGACTAGAAATGATGATTTTCTCTGCTTTAATTTCTAAGCAATTTCCCAATTTAGAATGAATTAACTGAAAGAATAATTGCTTCCTATACCTGCAGAAGATATTACTGATATAAATAACTTTTTCAAGATGATAGTCTGATAAATCCTGTACCTTCATTATTTCCACTGAAAAAACATTGCTATATTTTTCAAAGCCCAATAAGCAAACATAAGATATAGAAATAAGTTCTCCCTGAGTACTGGCATTTATTACAGTGAATATTGCATGTGATTTTGTTTTGGTCTAGCTAGTTGTAATATATTTATAAAATTCATCCTAAGGAGTTTACATGCATATCAGTGACTATGAATTAAAAGTAAGAATACATGGCAGATGATAGTCTATTTACAAAAAAATCTTAATATAAGTTCAAAGATATTTTACAAATGCACTTAAAAGATATCAAATTGCATTTGTACTTTGTGATCAGTATGAATAGCATAAATATTCCAAATATAGGATTTTAATCATTTTGTAAAACTTCTTTCCAAGAGAAAAAAGTCCCCTGTGGATAGAAGATTTTTAATCATTTACAAATTGACATCATGCAGAAATATTATACTGTCCTGTGATAAACCTACACATTCTATTTCTGTCAAATTTGCTTCTGCCTACATGCAAAACTAATATTATTTGTCAGAAAGCATTGTGGGAAAAATAATTTGAAAAAAAAGATATAAATGTAAACAAAATAATACCATTGAGACAACTATCGCCTCATAACTAAAGTCATTTTGTACAAGTTTAATTCATGTTTGCTGTTTTGTTATATGCAGGTACAAAATTATCTTTAAAGTAGAATGCTAATTAATCTCTTCCAACACTAGCTGTATTGGCAGAATTGACCCTAATGTGAGAATCCACTTCTCTCCAGCTACGTGACCTTGGGCAGGGTACAGAAACCTCTCTGAGCCTCAGTTTCCACATCTGTAGAATTGAAATGCTCATGATAATAATTGCATGATAGTATTACGGTAAGAATTAAAATTAATCAGTATATGGAAATATTTAGAAGAATGCTTAGCACAGCGTTACATCATATATGTTTTTATTATTAATGTAATTATCCCCAATACATAGCAGGCACTTGATAAATGCCTGTTAAATTGAATGCCCCTCCAAAAGAAAACAACACATAGCAGTCCTGGTCAGATAATATGACACAAAGTATTCTCACATCTAATAAGTACATAATTTCTAAGACAAGTTCGGAAGCTCTGCTTCAGAGGATGATATTTACAAAGCAAGGAATTGTTAGTAGAGTGTTATCTGCAGGCCTGTGAGAACTTCATATTCCTTCCACAAACTCTGTTCTAGTGTTTGAAGCCCACCCGATACTCCTTTGGCTAAACCTTTGAAGATCCTTTTAAAAGACAGTTGTTAAAAAGCAGAAAGAGGTGATATTATATTATATTAAAACATAGCCACTTAAAATTCGGTGAGAAATATTTTTAATACCTAGTGGAGTTGTACAGTTTATTAGATTAGTCAACTAGTTTTGGAAACTTTCTGTGGCATTAGATCACAAAAAGAATAAGTATTCCAACAGGGAAGAAAGTGCTGGGAGGACTCTCTGATAAGGTGGGAGGAATACATTGCCTAAGTTAATTTTTTTTCAGAAGCTAGTACACTTCTGTCATCTTATAATGCCATCAATACTATTTTAAACAAGAATTTTCAACTTCAGGATATATGTGGTAGTGTATCCAGCTTTTGAAGTCACTGACAAAAAGATCTGATAATGTTCCATGTTATGACATTTCCATTATCCCACAAAATAAAGACTTTCTTGCTTTAAAAAAAAAAAAAGTGGTTCCAGGCTTCAAAGAAAAGGCTTGTCTCCATCTAACACTGAAGGTTTCATTTATACTGTGAGCAGAGTACAAATTGCAGTGCTGGAGTCAGCCTGGATCTGTCAGTGACACAATTAGGAAACCTGACATAGGGTTACCAGGGAGAGACTGCTTCTATGTAACCTTGACCTGTTGCATTCCAATGTGGAGGAAGAACTTAGAAACCACTAATGTGCTGTAAGAAGCAAATGACACCGCTTTTTAGTACACACCTACTGAACTAATTCCAGAAAGTTCACAGTACTACAGTATTTTCTATGCTATTACACTATTGTATACTTAATAGACTATAGTATATCATATATTATGCTTTTATTATATATAATACAGATAATACTATACTATAGTCTATCAAGTATGCAATAACATTATGTCTAAAAAAGCAGTACTACAGTATTACTTTGAGTTCCAGGATTGGGGTTCCTTCGCTCAGGACATGGGGTATGCATGGAACAAAGATCGGAAGATATGGAATATCCCATCTGACACTACTGCTGATTAATATTACATACATCTGAGGTGGTGGATACTATAAGTTGCATTCCTCTCCTTCTTCCTAAGTCAGATAAGATAGACTAATTGCCCGCTCTCTTACTCATGTGAATTTAACTTTCACAGCCCTCATCCCTGAGATGTGGCCAGAGGCAAAGCTGACTCCACTACTCATGGGAGAGAGCAGACCAGAATGTATTTTTATCTACAGGTGGGCAGTTCCCACCTCCCCCTCCACCAGACACACAAAAAAGGAAAGACTGAGCCAAGAACATCAGTTCTTTCTTCTTCACTGATGAACTACAAAATGCACCCCTCTTCATATGAGAAGATTCCAGGGATGTTACTCTACCGTGTGGTTTTCAGCTGGGGTGCAGTTGGATTCCATAGGGGACTTGGAGAAACTCACAGGGATGCTCCTGGCATTTAGTAGGCAAGTACCAGAGTTGCCAAACATCCTGCAAAGCACAATGCAGTCCCAGGTTATGAAGAATTGTCCTGCCTAAAATCCAACAATACTCCTGTTGAGAACACTTTCCACTCAGAAACGTGAGGAGCAAGGAAGGGGTCACCCTAGCCGTATTGCAGGTGGGCATGTGTGTGTGTGCAAGCCAAGTCGGCACCCACAGAGACACAGCTAAATCTATGCAAACTATTATGTCCTTTTTTAAAACCACAAAACTTACTGTATAACTTACACTCAGTAATAGTCACTTTTCTTAGAGGGCAATTCTGAAATTTCCACCGTCATTAAAATATAGCTCTTGTAAAATTTCCCCATGGCTTTGAAGTCATTCCCTCCCATCCCAACATCTAGCAACTATTAATCTGCTTTATGTCCATCTAATTGCACCTTTCCAAAATATATAAATGGAATCACACTTTTGAATCTGACTTCTTTTACCCAGCATAGAACATCTGAGATTCATCCACACTGTTGCATGTGTCAGTCATCCATTTCTTTTTACTCCTAATATTGCTTTGTATGGATGTATCCCAGTTTGTTTATCCAATTCTCAGTGGAGGGGACTTTTGTGTGAAGTTCTAACTTTTAGAAATTTAGATTTCAAGAAAGATAAACATCTTTCAAAAAGCAATGTCCAAATATGAACTTGCTGAAACTCTTCCCATGTTCTCTCCCTTTGGAAAACCATTCTGACTCAGGTAATTTAGTGAACACAGATTTCTTGTACTTACTATTCTCACACCATTTACTACATTATAATTGCCAGTTTCTCTCAACAGACTTTGAACTCATTGGTGTAGGGATAGTGTCTCATTTAATATTTTTTTATCCAAGGCACTAGTGTAAGGTCTGAAGCATATAGGGTATTAATTAACAATAATTTTATTGAATAAATGTCTGAACAAATGAATGGCAAGTGAATAAAAGCACTCTTACAAATGAGTCTTATTTATGCACATGAAAAACAATAATATGCACGTATGTGTAGGAGTCTATACTGGATTGCTAGTGTCTAATAGGGACTCAAAGATCCCCTCTGCTTTCCTTTTTATACCCCATATACACACTCACACACAACACACACACACACACACACACAGACATCCACACACACACACACATTCTTTTTTTTCAAAGAAATGTCAGGGTTAAAGCAAAATTACTTTGCTGGGTGTGGCTACTAGGGAATGGGACTGTCGTCTTCATGTAACAAAAAACACACACACAGACATATACACTCATGCCCAAGTAGAAATGTAGACTCCTAAGTACATGACAATTTATTTTACGGTCACTTTCCCTTCTAAGATTTATCAAGAAAATATCTGAGCAGGGACTAACCAAGGTGGGTGTGAGTTTCTTATAATAATGTTGTTATAGGCAAGACAGGCTGGCACAACCAGGCAACTCCATGCTAGGCTTAATGTGGGCCACGTTCCTTAACTGAAACAAGCCAATCACCTTTGCTCTTCCCCTCTAGGCCAAAGTGCAAATCTCAGATCGTGTAATCATAACATTGAGATGCCTGGAGATGATAAAACAGCCAACAAGAAGGTACAGGCACACCTCGGGCAGGTGACAGGTCCCATCTAGAAACAGCCTGTGGGAGGCTCTTGCATACCCTATAGCTCTGGAGAAGGAGTAAAAAATGCCAACATGACACCCCAAACACTTACCTCTCACCTTACCACGTAAAAACTAGATTCCTGAGGATTGTGGCCCAAAACAAACCATGCACCTAAACCTCATAGAAGACTGAGCAGGGAATAGGGAGGAAGAAAGTAGAAAGGAACCTTGAGATACCTTTAGTGTGAGCAATCTCATCCAGCACTCTCATTGTGTAGTTGAGACCAACCTATGGCCAGAAAACTTCATTAGAAGTCAGAAGTGCTAAATTCTCCACCTCCCTCTGTCACTTATTATTAATAGTAGAACAACCTTATGCAAGTTGCTTAGCCTTCCTGAACTTCATTAAGGAGAATTCCAAATTTCATGCTTACCTCAACATGTTATTTGAATGAAACATGTTAATATACAAAAAATACTTTGAAATATATATATATATTATGCTTAGTGTATTGGTATGAAACAACTCACTTATTATATAACTTAGAAATAGAATAGATTAGAGGATAGGACATGCCTCAGAAAACTTTCTTTAAGTCTTGCCCAAGTTCTGTTACCAACCAATTTTGTGATAACCAAAAGCTACCTATCTCAGCCACCATTTTTTCCTCTAGGCATTATATAGGAACACATATGTTTCGCAGAAAACAATGCAGAAAAATGGGTATTAGTAGCATTTTATAGGTTAAGAAAATGAAACTTGGGGTGGGTTTTAAAAAATTGTCCAGATAACACAAATTGTATGTGGTAACAGTGAGTTTCTTTTTTCTTTTTTTTTGAGTTGGAGTCTGACTTTGTCGCCCAGACTGGAGTACAGTGGCACACTCGCGGCCACCCCAGCATCGACCTGCTGGACTCTGGTGATCCTTCCGCCACCTCGGCCTTCCAAGTAGCCAGAACTACAGGCATGCGCTACCACGCCCGGCTAATTTTTTATTTATTGTAGAGACGAGGTCTCGCCAAATTGCCCGGGGAGTCTTGAACCCGCGGGCTCAGGCAATCCACTTGCCTCAGCCTCCCAAAGTGCTGGGATTACAGGCTGAGCCACTGAGCCAGACATCAGTGAGTTTCCATTACAATACTTCTAGGCTGAAGTTATTGCATCTGAAAAAAAATGAGAGGATTTGAAACTCTACAATACACAGCTCAGAAATATTTAACTTGAATAACTCTCATTTAATAGTTTGTACTTTATACCTCCTTCATCACAGAAATGTCTGATTTTGCTCTCTTCTATTCATAATCGGTTTCTGATTTTTGTAACCATGGTGTACTGAAATTATTTTCACCTACATGGTGGGGACATAAGTAGTTTAAGTTAGTGCCCTCATCTTTGTTTTGCTCACCTATCTCCTAAGAATATTTTGAAATTTCATGTAGTTCTTTTTGGTTTACATCAGAATTTTTTCAAATGAGTTTAAATAAATAACATGACTATATTACAAAATCTATGAAACATGCAGGAAAATTTTATTACAAATGCATCTCTTAAAGAAAATATTGGAGTTTTTTTTAGAGTTGGTTCATGTAACACTGAATGACTATGTTCCATTGCTAGAATAAGACAATACATCAACTAACTGTAAAATAAATAAAAAGTCAGATTTTCTCTTTAAGAGATGCATTTCCAATAAAATTTTACTTTCATGTGTAATGCCGATTTGTGTTGTTTACTTAAACTCATTTTAAAAATTTTAAATTTTAACCAAAAAGAAATGAATGCACTCATAATAAGTAGATGGTAATGAAAGAGATTTTAATAATAATATCACTCAATTTTGTAAATTTCCTGAATATTAGACCAAAATTGTGATATATTACCAACAATGATTTTAATGATATATATCACCTAACAACTCACATATCTAGTCCTTTCAATTATGTTGACAGCAAAATTTTGAAACTGCATGATCTGCAAAATAATTTGTTGTTCAGACAGTAGAATTGCTTTCTCAGTATCTGAGAAATACTCCAGAAAAGCTTTACCAAAACTTAACAAGTGACTCTTAATTATGAATATACTCTTTCTCTTGAGAGTAACATAAGTTTTTTTAACCAAGTGTGCAGAAAAGAGTTAATATAGCAAGCCTGATTGCTACCTTTTCCTGTTTACAAAGCTGGCTCCTGGTAAGCATCTGGGAACTTAGATTTTATGAGGATTCCCACCACCATTAACTTATAAGAATGGCTTATAATTCCTGAACAGTTTACTCAAATAATATGGCTTAGGCTGAACACCTGCTTTCCTTCTAGAACTCTGGAATTTGGGCACATGCCAGGCAGGGGGCATATATACAATTACCACCAATAAAAAACCATGTGCACTTGGCCTTAAATGAGCTTTTTTAGCAAAAACATTTTACGTGTGTTGGTGCAACATTTTGCTGATGGAATTGAATGTGCTCTGTGTGACTCCACTCGGGGAAAACCTCTGGAAGCTTATATCTGATTTTCCCAGGACTTCACTCCAGCCACCTTTTTCCTTTGCTGTTTTTGCTTATCATTTCACTGTAATAAATTAAAGTCCTGAGTGCAACTATATGCTGAGTCCTATTAATCCTTCTACTAAATCATCAAATTCAGGGGTAGTCTTTGTGTACCTGCAACATACCTGGAATACTCAAAAAGAGTTTGAAAAAATTAAAATATGGCTAATTTCAAAACACCTTTTCCAATACATTTTTATAACTTTTTCATCTTATCAATTTTTCGAAAATGTGATTTTAGTATATTTTCATCCAAACCTTGAACTTGCATATTTTGATTCCTCCATTTATGTAAAATGCTCACAATATAGCCTAATTGTCAAAACCATTCTTATCACCAAACATTTGGTCAAATCTGACTTGCCTTCTATGAGGAATAAATTACCTTTCAGTATTAATTATTAAAGGTTGTCTCTTCAAAATTAAGCCAAAAGATATCAAATATATTGATTTTATTTAAATTAATAATTTTGGAAAATAGGTAGAAAAACATAGTTTACTGTCTAATGAAAACAATATAAAAAGAATGTGTGACATACAGCAAAAATTAAACTTATTAATGAATTAGAGATATAAGTTAAGGTATTCTTTGGAAAATGTTTATATACAGATATTAAAGTCTCAGATTCAATTTTATAGAGTAATTAAATACAAATCAAAAAATAAGAAAAACTTCATTAACTTTGCACATCGTGATCAAACTTTTCCAATGCACTCAATGAAAAAGAAAGGAATATGCTATTGAAATAAATCCATTCATGAGCTAGCATATAATTTTAGATTTTGTCTAAAGGTGGTAAAAAATACTAAATATATAATAAAATGAAACAAGATGAGGCTATAACATGAATAAATATTTCATAATATGACTTATTTTGAACCTGAAAGAAACCAAGATAAAGTTTTATCCTTAGACTTTTAGCCCATGAAAAATGTAATAGTCCTTGAAAATATTCCAGTTAGAATTAAAAAGTCAGTGCGAATATTTTGTTTTGACTCTTTTGAATCTACTTTTTAAAAACTTTGCAAGGATGAATATTGAGACTAGTAAAAAAGAATTGTTTATTATTACATATATGGAAAAAAATTATTGCTCAATATAGTTTACTGATATTTACTTAGCTGTGCTTTAATTTCCTTTAAGAGTAGTGCATTTTTTTTACAATAGGACAGAAGAGGAACAAAAATAAAACAAAACAAAATATTTGAATAACTGTGGTCATGAATCCCACAGTACAACTCTACCAAATACTTAAATTCAGAAGATCCCATGAAGATTCCATACAGACCAAAATATCTTGGTTTCTAACACCATGCTGTGTGCTATGAGTAATATAGGTTAAATCGGGAAACTTAGGCTTTTGCTTAACTCACTTGCTAGGCTTTTTTCTAACCGTGCTTCCTTGGTTCTTCTTTGCAGGATGCTACACCACTCCAGTTCCAATTTGCCGGCCATTTTTAACTGTGCCTTGTCAGCCTCAGTGGTAATTCTATGACAGTAATATGATTTTCCCCTGTTCAAGAGATAACAGTATTATTAGATATAGAATCTCCAATGGCAAAAATATAAACTTCCAACATTAATGAAGTAATTTATGTTTCTAAATCTTATTGAAAATAGCATTTTGTAATGCATGCAAATATATGCATTTCCAACTAGGAAATAAGTGGAATTTTATTTTTATTATGCTGAAACAGATTCTTTAATATAAGAACTCATTGAACTTAAGAGATAAAAAGTTGAGAGCTACTGGTTTAGGAAATAGAAAACTAATTTGGCAATAATCAGCCACTTTACCTTGTTTCCTTTCATATAATCTCTGACCAGTGATTGCTACATTTTGAACCATAATTTTCTATAATTTAGTTAATAATTGTCCCAGCTAGAGTTGAGGTGTGTTATTTAATATATTTCCAATAATGATTTTCTAGATATATAATAATAAGGCTATTACAATCATTTGGCATCCAGAATTTGTATAATCACTCTCTAAAGCAGTTGAAGTTGTAAAATAAATTAAGGAACCTGAGTTTGTACAGAGACATACTGGTATATCTAGATAGAAAACCCAAAACAAAATCCAAAATAAAATTTGGCTCAGTAATTTATCATCCTGCCAAACCACAATTTTCTTCTTTTATATTGTTTATGCTCTTTGAACCATCAGTCCTTCAAAGTGATATATTTGAAATATATTACAGAAATTGACCTTCACTTCTTCATATGTGATATTTTCAGCATGCCCAGTAGTGACAGAGAAAGAAAAAAAGGAAGAGAAGAAAGAAAGGAAAAAGAAATAGAGAAAAATAAAAAAAAAATCTAACTATTGAAATATCTGACTACAGAAGACTATTATGTTATTAGATTATTATATGTAATATATATGTTATATTATATTATATAGATTATTACATATAACAATAACCTATTTTACCTGCTAAAAAAGAAAAATAGAATCATTATTATTTATAAAATCCTAATATTTCTTCTAAGAATGTTTGACATACTAAAAATATTATCCACGTAAAGCAACAAAGTTAGCACCAACTGACCAATAAAACTAAGAATAAATACATCTCTAATAGATTACTAAAAAGATCTAGAAAAACATTTTCTATTTAATTTATATTTATATTTATAATTTGTTAGTGATCCAACTCACCTATTTAAAATAAATATTATGTGTTTCCAGTGCATCTCTATAATTAAAATGTAAAGCAGAAGAAACGTGAAAACTATGCATTTTATTGCCATTTTATTTCATTTCTTTTGCTTTTACCTGGCTTTTTGAAAACCAATTATTTATCCAGGATGGCAGTTTCAGGAATGATGTATAAAGTTTCTGCACATCTCTTGCTTAAAATTCTAACTGGGCTATTTTACAGTTTGTAAAGGTTAATTCAGACCAAACTTATACAAAATAATTTGCACTTTTTTTTGCAAAAGAACTAATATTTATGTGCTTTGCCAGTTTCTCAGAAACCACAGCTATCCCCATCTCTATAAAATGAATAGTAAGACGTTATGAAAACATCTACATTCTATCTATAAGGTTAAATAGAAATATTAGGGAAATCTTGGGATATATGAAAAAGTTGGGAAATGTGTAGAAAGAATAGTTGGTCAATTTACTTAAACTTCTTTTCCTTACAAATATCCAATGGAGTCAACACACAGTGGTTATGCAGACATCAAATAGCTGAGAAAACCTCCAAATATTTGAAATTCACATTTTTTCCTCAGCCCTACGTTCCCCTGAGAATTGTACTCAACTCAGAAATGCTTGGGAATGCAGCTCCTAATTCCCCCTGAAGAAAAGTTTCTTCCCATTTTGATTTTCTCAGCCACAAACTAATCAGTCTTAATTGTTCCCAGCTGTGATTTTTTTCTCCCAGGGGTTACTTCCTGCTGGTACCCAAGTAGTACAGAATCATGCAATTCTGTTAAACTCCAATAAATGTATGGGAGTTTTGTAGAACCTAATTCACTATACAAGATTTCAAGCACTATAACTATCAAGTAAACTTTCACTCAACTTTGAAATCTGACCACATAATGAAGACCATTCTTTTACAAAAAGATGACAAGATAGCAGGTGATTAAAAGTTGTATTACCTACTAATAGAAATTATAGTGAAATAATGTTTATATTTTTATTTGTAATGTGTGTTTATGTACATATACATATTAAATTACTTGTGATAAATTGAAAATAGTTTTCATATCTATTTAGAAAATTTATTCAAATTATTGTTGTATCCAAAAGATATAAATTAACTATTCAGGACTACATGATGCTGTCTTGAAGCAAAACACTTTATGATAACACCAAGATAGTAAATCAAAATAGGCAATGTTGACACATTAAGACCTTTATAAAATTAAATACTTGATTTCCCTTTGCATTTTTACTTTTTAATCTCAAAAAGTGAGTTTTTTTTCATGCTTTTAATGCTGGCTATCAGAAGAGCATTTTAAATTATATCATCTGGAAAGAATATTAGAATTTTTTAGTTTATTAATGCCACAAACTTAACCATTTGGTTAGTATTAATTAATCAAACCTCTGTTAATTATTTTCCCGCAAAGGTAGAAAAAGAAACAACAAAAAATGATTAGAAGAAATTAACTACATGTGAAAGTGATTTAGGAAGTGACTATAGGCTTTTTTATTAAAACCAGTGAAGTTTCCATTAATGAATCACTATTCATGGCTATTAGCTTGACTAATAAACTAAGAATACTCCTTTTAGTTTCAAATCTAGAGAATACGTTGTCATTGGCAAAAACTGTAAAAGTTCAAAATTCCTAAAAAAGAAAATTTGCAAATCAATATTAATAAAACCACAAAATAATTGTTATTTTGCACCTATGATGTTAATGAACTCATTGCCTATTTCAACATACTAAAGTTTATTGGTGCTCAAAATAGCATCAATATGCTTAAGGAAGATTAGTATGCCAAGTTATCTTAACTCACTATGGGATTTTACCTAAAGTAATGGGAAACAATAAAAAAGTTATTAAAATATTTACACATTTTCAGTGTTCTACGAAGAGTTTCTTAGTGTTATTTTTATTTCTGAAAGTAATTTTATAAATAATACTTCACCACCTTCTGGCTCAAGATGTACTATATTTATACAAATCTCAATGCTCTGAAAACACAATGTTCAAACAGAAACAAAATCTGGAAAGACTAAACAGAGAGGATTGAGTAGTTCATGCCAAACCAATCTCCATAAAGAGCAATAGGAAAGGCAGGTAAAACATAAAAATCATTTATTTAAAACAGCAGATTGCTATGGAAGCAACAAAACCTAAAACTAATAAATCAGACATGAAAGGATTGTGGAGAAAGGAGCTGATGATCTTGCAGCCATTCTTTCCTTTGGAGCATTTGTCAGGTTGAAGCAGCAGGAAGAGGAAAAGGATCCGGTTTTGTCTAGGCAGAAAGTCACTATGGGGAAAGTAAAGCCAGTGGAACATTCTGTGGTAGTACAGAGCTGATAAAACAAGACTGGAAAGTTGAGTGACCTCAAACCAATAGCATGTTTTCCCCAAAAGACACATGAAAAATTCTGAGACTGCATAGGAAAGAGGCAAAAGAGGTAAGCCAAAAACCTCTGAAAAGTAAAGCAGCCAAAGAAGATAAGCAGACAGGAAATCAACATATGAAAAGATGCTCTACATCAGATGTCCTGAGAGAAATGCAAATTAAAACAAGGAGACATCACTTCCTACCTATTAGACTAGCCAAAACCCAGAACACTGACAAGACCAAATGCAGGAGAGCATGGGATCAATGGAAACTCTCATCATTCACTGCTGGATACAGAAATGATACAGTCACTTTGAAAAACAGTCTGGCTGGTTTGGAGGTTTTCTGGTTTTTTTGTTTTGGTTTTGGTTTTGGTTTGTTTGTTTTCTTTACAAAACTAAAAACAGCTTTGCCATGTAGTTTAGGAACCATGCTCTTCAGTATTTATCCAAAGGAGTTGAAAATATGTCTACACGAAAACCTGCACATGGATGTTTATAGCAACTTCATTCATAATTGTCAAAACTTGGAAGCAACTAAGATATTTTTCAGTAAGTGAATGCATACATAAACTGTATTACATCTAGATAATGGAAATATTATTCAGCGCCTGAAACAAATGAGCTATCAAGCCATGAAAAGACATGAAAGAAACTTAAATGCATATTTCAAAGTGAAAGACGCCAGTCTGAAAAAGCTACATGCTGTAGGATTCCAACTATATGACTTCCTGGAAAAGACAAAACTGTGGAGACATTAAAAAAAAAAAAAAAATCAGTGGCTAGGGATCAGTAGCTAGGCATCATGGGGAAGGAAGAACGAGTAAAAGGAGCACAGAGGGTTTTTTAGGGCAGTGAAAATATTCTATATGGTCCAAAATGATCAATGCATATCGTGATACATTTCTCCAAACCCGTAGAGTGCACAACACCAAGAGTGAACCTTAATGTAAACTGCAGACTTTAGGTAATAACGATGTATCAGTGTAGGTTCAGAATAGTGACACATAAACTCCTCTGTTGGAGGCTGTTGAAATGGGGGAAGCTATGCATGTGTGGGGCAGGGGAAACATAGGAAATCTCTGTACCTTCCACTCAAAATTTCTGCGAGCCCAAAACTGCCCCTCAAAATAAAGTCTATCTGAGAAAAATTTTTAAAAGCAAGCCATCAAAACAGTGGGTGGAGGGGGAAATAAAGCAGACTGTTCTGCAGTATTGAGACGCTGAAGAGAAAAGAGCCTCCAGATGAAGGGGTCCCAGTGAACACAATCTTTTCAGTGACACGTACTGGAAGGAGAGGAGCATTGGTGATCCACAGCTGTGTTTTCTGGTTTTTTATTTTATTCTTTTATTGGGGAAATGGAAAGGGTTGAGAATCCATTCTAGTACCTGCAGAAGGACTGGGATACAGAGAAACCCACGGAAACACTAGTGGTCACACAGGTTGTCATGGGTCATGGCAAAACTCAAGTCTTAAGAGTTTCTCTTCTAAGACATTTGTTTGCTAACTCCAATAAATGAATCACCTTCTGAACCTGCATCCTTTGGTAATCAGTTCATTGTTGCCTAGTAATTTTGACTTAATATTACTTACTGTGAATAAAAACCAACAGAGATGCCCAATAAAGTTATTTTCTTCCTCTATTTAATAGCAGACAGAAAAGCAGACAAGTACCTTACAACAATAATGATTAATACCTTGGTGGAAATAGAAGAAGAGAGGGATGAAACAGGTGTGAGAGAAAGATAATTTAATCAGATAACTGAGACACCTTTAAAAAAAAATCAAAAGTAAATATAAGAACTGGAACAGATATCTAAAATTAATAAATCATTGGTTAGGTATACTGGCAGGTTGGACAGTAAAAGACAAGATTAGTAAACTAGGAAAGACCGATAAAAAGAAAATATATGAACTGAAATACAGAAAGGAAAAAAGACTGTAAAATAAAGAAAAGAGCATATGAAGCATGAAGGGCATAATGAAAAGATCTAAAATATGTAAAATTGGAGTTCACATAAAAAGAAGAATGAGATAGAAAAAATACCTGATAAATAATAACTGAGAATTTAACAAAATTAATGATAAAAAATGATAAACAACATAATTTGTCTTTTATTTAGAGTATTTATTTCAAGTACATTGAATATAATATTAATA
Organism: Tarsius wallacei; assembly: GCA_963574415.1. Taxonomy (NCBI): domain Eukaryota; kingdom Metazoa; phylum Chordata; class Mammalia; order Primates; family Tarsiidae; genus Tarsius; species Tarsius wallacei. Next base: position 15,528 of record CAUYQG010193140.1, read on the forward strand.
CAATTGAATTTATAGCTACCATATGACAATTTTCTTATTGATCCACCTGTGTTTTGTTTCCTGGACTTCTTTGCCCTAAGTTGGATCAATTCAAAATAATTCCTTTTATTATTTGATTTTTTCTTTCTGAAGACTTGCTGACTACATATGTTTTTATTATTTTAGTTCACTCTAAAGTTATGTTGCCCAGTATGGTAGCCACTAGTCACAGCTAACTACATAGATTTATGTACAATTAAAATTTCAGTTCCTCAGTAAAACTAGTTATATTTAAAAGGGCCATAGCCTTATGTCAGTAGTGGCTAAAGTATTGTCAACACACATATGGGACATTTCTATCATCACAGAGCGTTTTATTATACCGTGTTGCTCTAGAGAGTAGAGCAGCCTATGTATATAATAGGGTCTATCTTAAATTATTACTCTTACTACTAGCCTTAATGTTAGGATGTAAGAATACTCTAACTCTACATACTCTTCCCACATTTGGTGTTATGACTTTAGGGAGATATATATAAGTGCATTAAAAAAAAAGAAAAAAAATTTTAAACAGCTATAGAAAAATATACATCACTTACAAAGAGGCAACCTTAAGGATGACAGCAGATTTCTCAAAAGAAACTCTAGAAGCCAAAAAACAAAGAAATGATGTCTCTATAATTCAGAAAGATGATAACTTTTATCCTAAAATTCCATGCCCAGTGAAAATGCCCTTTAAAAGGAATGTTAGAGTACATAATTTTTAGATAAATAAAAATTGAAGGAAAAAAATTGACAGAAGACCTTTAATGAAGAGAATAAGAAAAGGAATTCTTTATTTTTAAAAATGACCTTACAAAAAACAAAAACAGTAATAAGCAAATAGCAACAGAAGACTAAAATCAGGCCTAAAAGAATTTTAAAAAGTGGGAAAATACAAGCAAATATTAACTGTACAAAATAATGAATCTTGAGAAGTTAAAAAAATTGACTCGACAACTAAACGTAATGTGGTACTATGAATGGGATCCTAGAACGGAAATATATCAATAGTTTAAAAACTAAAGAGATCTGATAAAAGTAGGGACTTTCATTAATTATAACGCATCACTATTGGACCATTATTTATAATAAATGTACTGTAGTACAGTAAGATGTGGATAATATGGAAGTTGAATATGAGTTATTTGGAAACTGTGGCATCGTTATAATTTTCTGTGAGTCTAAAACAAAAAGTAAAATTTTATGTTTATCTAAAATATATAGAATTAAAATATGGCAATAACACCAAACATGGGAAGAGTCTATAGAGTTAGAGTATTCTTACATCCTAGCATTATCAGGCAAGTAGTAAGAGTAATAATTTAAGTTAGACCCTATTATATACATAGGCTGTACTCTCTAGAGCAACGTGGTATAATGAAACGTTCTGCAATGATAGAAATGTCCTATATGTGTGATAACAATACTGTAGCCACTACTGATATGAGACTGTGGACCATTTAAAATTTTGCTATTGTCACCAGGCGTGGTGGCTCAAGCCTGTAATCCCAGCACTTTGGGACGCCAAGGTGAGAGGATTGCCTGTGCCCAGGGGTTCTAGATCAGCCTGGGCAACTTGTCAAGACCTTGTCTCTCAATAATTCAAAAAAAAAAAAAAAAAACTAGCCGGGTATGGTGGCGCCCGCCTGTTGTTCTCGCTACTTGGAGGGCTGAGGCTGAAGGATCGCCTGAGCCCAGCAGGTCGAGGCGGCGGTGGCCATGAGCGTGCCAATGCACTACAGGCTGGGCGACAGAGTAAGACTCTGACTCAAAATAAATAAATGAATAAATAAATAAATAAATAAAATATAGCTAGTGTGACTGGGAACTGAAATTTTCACTGTATTTAAATTTATATAGTCAGCCGTGACTAGTGGCTACCACATTGGGCAACATAACTTTAGAGTCACCTAAAATAATAAAAACATATGCAGTCAAAAAATCTTCAGAAAGGAAAAATCAAATAATAAAAAGAATTATTTTGGATTGCTACAACTTAGGACAAAGAAGTCCAGGAAACAACAAAACACAGGTGGGCCAATAAAAAAATAGTAGTATGGTAGCTACAAACTCAATTGTATTAATATTATAATCAATGTACTTGACATAAATACTCCAAATAAAAGACAAATTACATGCTGCTTACATCCATTTATATATTGCTTACAAAGAGAAAAACACACGCAGCCAGAAAGAAGAACAAAATCATGAATGTCACAGCAACCTATAATACTGAGTGATCTGTCACAGAAACAAAGATCTGGTATCACATGTTCTCACTCATAAGTGGACCTTGAACAATTATCATAATACTATGAAAAAAAGAATTGGCAGTAGTGGGAAACTGCCGGGAAGGAGGCGGGGAAGTGGGATTGGCAGTAGTGGGAATCTGCCTGGGGAAGGGGGGAGCACACCTCATCAACAAGGGTACCTTCATAATAAACATTTGTATCCCTAACCCTGAATTTTACCCCATATCTTTAAAATTAAAAATTTAAAAAAAGAAAAACACACTTAAATACAAGAACATAGGAAGTTTGAAAAACAAAAGGATAGGAAAACACATACTATGCTACAAAGAGGAATATTTTATAATGTTAAAGGAGTCAATTAATAGAAAAATAGCACAGTATTGTCTCTACGTATTAAAAAGCATAGCTTCAAAAATGTAAATCAAAATTTGGCAGAAGAAAAAGAGAGACAAAAACGTTATATGTGAAGATTTTAATAAACCTCTAGGTAGCTGTAGGACAAACAAAAAAAAATGGTAAAGATGAAAAATATCTGATGATTAACAAACTTTACCTAATTAGTATATGTAAATAATGTACTACTAATGACGGAACTGCATTCTTTTCAAATCCAAATGTTTCAAATTAACATTCCTTTATATTATTTATCATAATTGACCATAATCTAGTCCATAATTACAGATTCAACAAATTCTAAAAGATTAAAATAATTCACAGTTTGTTCTGATAACAGAAAAAGGCTTCAAAGTCTTTTCAATAAGTAAAGGACAGCCGGGCTCGGTGACTCAACCTGTAATCCCGCGCTTTGGGAGGCTGAGGTGAGTGGATTGCCTGAGCCCGCGGGTTCAAGACCCACCTGGGCAACTTGGCCAGACCTCATCTCTATAATAAATCAAAAACTAGCCAGGCGTGGTAGCGCGCACCTGTAGTTCCGGCTACTTGGAAGGCTGAGGCGGAAGGATAGCCGGAGCCCAGCAGGTCGAGGCTGCAGTGGCCGGGAGGGCCACTGCACTCCAGTCTGGGTGACAGAGTGAGATTCCGACTCAAAAAATAATAATAATAATAAGTAAAGGACAGACGAACCAATAGAAAAATAGCAAAATAAAAAACTGAACAGACATTTCATTAAAGACAACATCAAAATATCCAATAGACATCTGAAAAGGTGCTCAACACAAATAGTCATAATAAATGCAAATTAACACTATGATATGATGCTATTATAAAAACAGAATAATTACTTTAAAGGAAAAAAGATAGTATCAACGGTTAGTAGTTCCTACGGTTAGTAGGAACTTTCATAAATTGTCAATGGATATGTAAATTGGTTCAACCATTTAGAAAATTGTTTAATACAATCACATATAAACTGTATATATGCATCTTTTGACCCTGTCATTTCACTCTTAGTTGTATAGCAAACAGAAACTTGTACAAATGCTTACTGAAATACAAATGCTAGAATGTTCATAGTAGCACTATTCCTAATAGCACTATTCCGTACTAGAGAAAAAAAAAATCTGTCATCAGAATAGATGAATATATTGTGTTATGTCCATGATGTACAATACTATAGGGCAATAAGAAATTAATGAACTACAACTACATGCAAACTAAATGAATTTCACACATAAACTGTTGAGTATAAGAAGCCAGATACAAAAAAAATCATACTGTATGAGTCCATGTGTTTTTAAATGATTCCACATGCCTTAAATTCCAAATCATGCAAATCTATGTGAACAATATACCTAAAGGTATGTTATATATTTATATATTTTTATAATATTTAATAGATATATATTAAAATATATAAAGTATACATTATATACATATATATATACACACTATACCTAAAGGTTTATTATCTGGAAAGGAGTCTTCTTTTCTACATATATGTATATTTTATTAAAATGTTTAATGTTTACATAAAGAATTTCAGTTTGTGTTCAAGATCTCTCTCTAAATATTTTTAAACATCCCCCAGAGATAGTTTTGGTTATATTCTAAGTATCTCAAACCTATGATTCTTAATGAACCTAGGTACACTTTCGTTCTCATTAAAAGTCCTGATACGAGGGATGTGTCTCATTTATGAACAGAATATCCACTAGCTAGCTTGCAGTCACTTGTTTAGAGCCAGGTCTTGCTACCCATAAACTTGCACAACTCCTTGTTCCATGTCTATGCTACTGCTGATCTCTTCTGGTGATTTCCGCATCTCACTTCTAGGTCTGTTGAAACGGGGAGGGGTGGGGGAGTATTAGTGCAGAAGAACTGTGCCTCCATTACAAAGTTATTTTACTTTAATCTCCATTTTCTTTTTCCTAAAGCCCATAGGCTTGCATTCCAGAACCAACTGGGTTTGGGAGTATTCAAGCACAGCCTCAATCCACCATACCTAGAACTTCTACTCTCACTGACATTGTGTTCACCTATTCACTCTGGAGTAACTAGCCAGACTCCTTTCTCATTCATGGTAATTTACCATTGGGAATTCTGTGGTTTTCCCTGCATTTTGTGTCCCGCTGTACATCCAGGCCCATCAGTCTATTCATCTGTAGATACAGAGCTCAAATTCTTCCTCAAGGGAACAATGGGTCCCACACAAATCAAGGAATGTTGCTGAATGGTCCTGACTTATTAATTTATCCAAATAGTTTATGAATTAGGATACTTCTCTGCTAAATGTTCCCCCCCAAAATAAAACTAAAACTATTGCCTATGTTTACACACAAATATGTCTAAGTTATGTCTAAGTCTCATCTTTGTACCAAATAAGGGACAAAACTCAATTTTGCAGGGCAGGCAAGAGATAAATCAATGCTGTAAGATTAGCATCTTAAATTGCAGTCCAAGGTTAACCTGATGTAAAACAAAGGCAGTATAGACAACTCTTCCAAAGATACCCTTCCAATCAATACTGCCATATTCAAACTGTATCTTAGTCAGGTGTGAATGACAGCACAGAAGGAAAACTTGCTAAGGGTGCCCACTTTTTCTGGCATTTGTAAGCCACTCCTTTTCTCACCTTTATTTTCTCCTGCCTTGTAAGATATAGTGAGCAGCATGAGAACTCTTCTAAGGGCCAACAATTTTCATAGCCACCAGTGATCAGAAAAATAACTAAGAATTTTTTGAAAATCACTCACATTTTCATGTATAGATCTTTCCTAGATATGTAAGAATAAACTGTTTTTGTCCACCTGGGACAGTAAATTGGCTCCAGTGAATTGTATTTGGATAGATAGATAGATAGATAGATAGATAAATAGATAGATAGATAGATAGATAGAAGATAGATTTTATTTTTTACCTTCAGCTTCAGTTTTCGGGAAACAATTAATGATAGGATAAGTTTGAAGGTAACAGAAAATCCCCCAATCTCAGTGGCTTAAAAATGTTTTATTTTTGCTGGGCATAGGGGCTCATGCCTGTAAGTTCAGCACTTTGGGAAGTCAAGATAAGAGGATCTCTTAAGGCCAAGAGTTCAAGACTAGCCTGGTCAACAAAGTAAGGCCCGACACCTTTCTTTTTTTTTTTTTTTGCAAGACCCAATTTCTACGAAAAACAAAAACAAAAACCAGAAAAATTAGCTAGGCATGGCAGTACATGCCTGTAGTTCTAGCTACTTGGGAGGATCACTTGAGCCCAGGAGGTCGAGGCTGCAGAGAACCGATATTGTGCCACTGCTTTCCAGCCTGGGCAATAGAGTGAAACCTGTCGCCTCCCCACCAAAAGGTGCTTTATTCTTTGCTTAAGGAAAGTTGGCTGTGGGTCTGGGTGATGCTTCAGGGTGGTCTCTTTTCTATGTAATAACTCAGTATTGCACCTGCATATCAACATTTGCTTCCATGACCACATGGCAAGGGTGAAAATGCTGAAGAGTCTCTCAATGAAAGCATTTCTCCTGGAAGAGACCTGGGTAACTTCTCATCATATTTCACTAGGAACATAAGTTAATCACCGTACATAACCTTAAGAGAGCACAGAAGTAAGTTTCATTCCTCCTTTGCCATCTTATCCTAATCAAAGGCAAAAAAGAACCATTAATTAAGTGAAAAATATGTTGGGTTACTTATGTTGTAAACCAATTGTCCAAGCTAGCGCAAGTCTTAACTTTAAATAATATAAAGGAGAAAAATAATAATAAGACATAAAAAAGTGGACCCTAAATAAGGAAGAGAAAACAGATCTACTCCATTAATGAATCAGTTTGGCAAAGTTCCATGAAACACTGACTTGAAAAGAATCTGAGGACAATCTTAGCTCAGTAGAAAAGAGTGATTTGATGCATCAATAATATCAGCTATGAGCACAAGAGTGAGGGGTAGTTCTATGTGATAGATTAACTTATTGTCCCCAATTCCAACCCACTCCTGCTTCCACACCTTTGCAGGGTCTCATGGAAGGCAGAGTGTACTTATCCACCCCTTGATCAGGCTTGGCCCTGTAACTTGTTTTGGCCAAAACTTTGTTGTCCTCCTGTGTTGCCTTTCGCTCTCTTGTGCCTCTCATTCTCTTGAGAAAAACACACCCCAGGTGGCGCTCTGGTCCCAGGAGAAGAATGAGAGATACTGAAACATAACACCCTGGTCCTCACAGCCTGAAACAAAGCCATTCCAGACCTGTGCAGAGTGATCATCAAAGCCACAAAGGTGATTCCAGCCTAGATCAGCTGAACTTCATCCAATCTTCTGAGAAGCAAGAACAGTTACAAATGTTTGTTGTTTTAAGTCACAGAATTTCTGAGTAATTTGTTATGCAGCAAGTGCTAATCGATATTTGGTGTGTGTGCCAGACACTGACCATTCATAAATTACAGTGGGTGAGGGGAAAAAAACAGAATCTAGAAAAGAGATGGCAGACTGTCACACAAGAAAAATAAAAAGATAAGCATTCTTGAGGATTTGGAAAGATAAAGAATGAATGCATTTAACGTGACTATTTTCTGAATGATCAAGGTACTTGAACTTACAGTGTATTTTCTGGTTTGTGACCCTATTTACCTGAAAAAACTTCAAAGGTACAAAATTGGACTATAAAAAATATGCCTAATAGCTGATTTAATTTTAAAATAAAAGATTAAATGAAACGGGAACAGAACCTAACAATATATATAAATGACTGCTAATAATTAGTCTATAAAATTATAAATTTAAATACAATTTTATTACAAAATCTTATAGTATTAAAATTAAAGGGATGTGTCAGTGTTGAAGGAGGTAACTTTTGGAAAAACAAAAGAAGGCATCATTTCAACCATAGAACTCAGTGACTTCATAAAATACAGAAATTTGTAAATATGGTCATGTGTCCCATAATGACATTTCAGTCAACAACGGGCCACATAAACAATGGTGGTTCAACAGGATAATAACATACTTTACTGTATCTTTTTGATGTTTAGATTTGTTTAGATACACACTGTGCTACAATTGCCTACAGTATTCAGTATAGTAACATGCAGTACAGCCCGGGTGTGTAGTAGGCTATACCATCTAGGTGTGTAGGTACACTCTGTGATGTTCACACCATGATGAAATCACCTAATGATGCATTTCTCAGAAGGCATTCCTGTTGTTAAGCAACATATAACTGAAATGTTTTAAGGTGAATTTCAGAATGACAATTTTTTAATGGAATGAGATGTTTAAGAAAGTTAATTGGAAATACATTTCTGAAATGGAAACTGATGCCAAGAGAGTAGCCAAGCCCTAGCTTTTATAGGAGTAAGTATTAAATAATTGGGCTTGAGCTCAATTATTCTCAACCTTCACTTGCATCAAAATCACTTGGGATGCTTTTTTAAAATACAGGTGCCCAAGCCCTATCTCTGAGCATTTCATTCAATTGGTCTGGTTGCAGCCTAGATATTGATATTTTTAAAAAGATCTGTATGTGATTTTAAAGTGCAACCAGGGTTAATAATCATTACTACTTTGTCCTTTTCAAAATTAAATAAGCCAGTGATTTCAAAATGATTTATGACAGTTACCAATTCTTCAGATTCCTGGTTGTTCCCAGGGATTGCATTTAACTGGATTGGGTCTAGTAATTCTTATAATCTGGTTCTGATCTTTCTGATTCTTCTAGTAACCTAATTCTGATTCTGATATTCAAAACCTGTAGGGACTGTCATGTTATAAAATATTTACAAAGTAACACAATGACATTTTTGCAAGCTCTATCCCAAAATAGTCAAAATGGTACATAACAAATAGAAGTGAAAGATTGACAGTTAACCCCAAAAAGAATCTGCCATATCTATAAAACTCATTATCCACATAAAAAGTACCAGTTTCCAATTACATGAAGAAAAGTACAATTTTAGTTTCAGCATTATCCTAGGAAGAGACTGAACAACAGAAAGAACTCTCATTTTCTTTTGAAAAATAATGTTTTAAATAAAAATGACGTATAATATTGAAACTATAATTATAGATGATTTAGAAAACAATCACAGAAAAAATATTAGTTGAAAACCTACTAAGGTCCAGCTGTAGGAATGAAGTACACTGAATACAAAGAGCACAAGGCTAACCCTCTTGCAAAAAAAAAAAGAAGAAAGAAAAAGAGAAAGAAAGAAGGAGAGGAAAAAAACGAAAGGAAGGAAGAAAGGAAGAGAGGGAGGAAGGGAAATATTTGTTTTCCCTCTTAAAGAAAATCAAACAAACGGCAAAACAATTTGAAACTTATGGAGGTGATTTCATTAGGAAGTTCCATTTGAAGTTATTCTTGTTAATAAGTTGATGTACATGCAACTATAGAACATCTTTAATACTCTTTAAGTGTAGCCTACAAAACAGCAGGTATAAAATAAGAAGAAGGTTTAACAAGAAAAAAATGTTTAAGAGTAAGAACTGTGCTATCAATGCTTCTGTGCAAAAGGGCAATCTGATTACAACTCTCTCCAGATTTGGGAGCTATTCATCCAGCTAAAGGGGGAAATTTGTCAGCCTCCTCCTGCCACAGCTGGACAGATTGTAGAACAAACCGGCAGCAGGCAACATGAGCAGAGAGAGCCAATAAGTTTCATGCCCAGGCAAACAGAGCAGAAAGGGGAGGAGAGGAAAGAAAATGTTAAGGAGATGTTTTATGCCCGAGATGGAAGAGTGCCTTTGTTATTAAACACAGACTTTGATTTCCTGTTTCCGTAACTTATGATTGGTGAGTTACTTTTCCATTTATCTTAATGAGGTTCCACTCTGCTCTGGAATTTCGTCAGCCATTTTTCTGCCTATGAAACAATCAAAATATTCTTTTCTCTGATTCCATTTTTTCATTGACCTTGGGAAAGCTGAACGAGGGAATAGTCTCAGTTATGCATTAACCTATGTGTCTGAGGTTGTGTGGGAAGAAGGAGTAGTCAGGCTTTATTAACACTGAGGAATTTTTCACCTGTGAGTCTTGGTTCAGTGCTATTTAGTGACTTTTCATTGTACATTGAAAAGTTAGAAATACAAATGACAAAAAGTAAATTGTGGGGGGAAGTTCTCAAAAAAGGCAAATATATATTTGGCCTTGAACAATGCATCTGAAATCAATCCTTTTTTGTGGATGAATAAAAATTAATAGAACATGATTCATTATGGGCATCAAATATTCAAATTAATAAGGAACGTGGCCAAGTAGACATAATCACTGTATTTTCAGTTATTACCTACATGCTGCAGTGGACAAAGGAATTTGGAATGTGTCCTTTATTGCTGTCATACTGTTTCATATGCTGGCTTGGGAATTAAGGATTCATGCCTCCACATAATGATATATGATTAGCACTGTGAAAGTAATTGAACTCTTCATTCTAGACAATCCTTTGCAGTGTCAGCAAGAAACTGGAACAAACTGTGTCATTTAACAGAGTTATGCTGTAAGTGAGAAAAACCTCTGATCCCTGCACAATTAACTTCCTAATCATTTTTAGGTTCTTGAGATTAAGCAAGAGAATTAATATAATAGACCATGCAAATATGCATCAGAAATGTAAAACGATGCAAAGGCACTAAAAGGGATGGGAAATTTAGAGAAATTAACAATTGCTCTCAAATATTATAAGAGACAGGTGTCAAGTTGTTAAAAGGATGATTGTTGTAAGTGGAACAGCTGAGGATGGTAAAAGCACAGCTGTTGCAAAGATTAGTTGTATAGTAACAGAGAATACTTGTTTCTCTGTGCACTCTACTAACCTAAATTATATTACAATGAGCTCATAAAGTATCCTGGAAAGTGAAGTGATAATGGTATTGACACCTATTTTGCATGATAAAATACTATAACTCAAATCACGCCACAATTTTATGCCTTCAAAATTTCAGGTAGCTGGTTTTATTATTTATGAAGTTTCTTGATTTTCTTCATTAGGTGTACAAAATATCTCAATTACCATTGTAAAATAACAATAATGCTATTGCATTCTGATGCATTCATTTAAGTGATCACATTTTGAAAGCAGTTTGCTCTCCTTGAAGTTCACTAGTACCAAACACCCTTTTATTCTGGGAGTTTAGCCTTATCAAAATGTTACTGTATTCAGTGCAGAGTAATGAGTTGTATTTCAAGCAATTCTGTAAAATTCAGTGAGTACTCCTCCTGGATTTGGACTGGACTATGTTTGTTGCAATTTCAGACTCAGGTTGACCTTTAGGAAAAAAGGAACAAAAAAGGAAGTTGTTTTATAATTATTCTCAATTTTTTTGTTTGGTATTAAAAAAAATTCTAAAACCCTTCTATATAACATAGACAATAGAATAAAAAAAAAGGATTATCAATATATAGAAGTGACTATATTTATGGCCAATGATATTTCTTTGTCAAAAGAGTCTATGAATGAAAATGGATTTTAGTCCGTTATTCTTAACTTCCTGAAAAGAATATGTGTTCCTTGATGGCACTAGGGCTACTCTGTCCATAATATTGTTCTGATAAATTATAAAATTCTCATTCCCACCTGTGTAGTCAGCATCATCTCATGTGTGTTACAGTCATATTGGCAAGTAGATGCTCATTCTACCAAATGTGAATTTACAATGGAAATAACACATTTGAGCTGATAAATTGCTTTGAGAATTGATCTCAAATACCATTTTTATGCAACATTGAAAAGTTTTCTAGGGTTTAGTATGTCGTTGATGGCTGGCTAAGTAAACATTTTTCACCTTAACAATATTAAATTGATCAGACACAATTTATCAGACTTTTTTTTGTTAATGATCAGAAAAATTTTGCTTCTGCCTGGATAGATTTAAAGAAAACATTCATCTTTTATCATTAAAGTTAATTTGATATTGAAGAATTTAAAGGCTTACAGTTTTATTTTGGGGGTTTTGTTCTGCTTTGTTTTTGTTTATGTGCTTTTGTGCTAGAGTTAGGTTGCTACGTAATTAAGCTTCCACTAGTCTTTACTGCTGGAGCCAAAGTTTAGTAGACACTCTCTGGCTGGTTGCCTAATCAGATTTCTATTTGAGCAATCAGAGATACCAGTGTGAAGTAATGATGAATTTTGACAGCACTAAACTATTATCCTTATAAAGAAGGAAAAAATAAAAAGCATTTCATTAACTATGTTAAAGAAATAGGTTTAGAACTTTTTCTAAATAAGTTATTCATTCTTTCAAGAGCAGTTACTTCACTTGTAGATTCTAAAACCTTAAAATTATATGAGAGAGAAAGAAATAATTTGATGAAAACTTCTATTATTGCTGCTGATGTGGATGATTGTCAAGGGAATGTCTTCAGGGTGACATCAGCATTTTGAGATGGCGATCTGGTCACAGCACATTGAATAACAAGCTGTGACCAGTGGACTTTTCCAATATCTTTACCATGGAAATTATACAAGCTTCTCTGGATCTTTTCTTTTTATCAGAGTAACTGCTGACTGAACCAATAAGCTGAAATTCTCCTAAAGTTTATAAACATATAAAAATGTATATGAGTATCAAGAAAAGACTATTATGTCTGGTGTTATAATCACGGCAAATCTCAGAGTGAAAAAAGGGGGGGGGAAGCCTAAAGTAAAGTTCTGGAAGCTAGAAAATTCAGAATTTAACTATGTAGTATGTCAGCAACAGGAATATGATGAGGTATTTTGAAATCCCTGTAGTTCCTTATATGCCCTTGTGTCGCTTACCTTATTCTAATGTATTAGTTCTTTATTTACTTACCTTTCTCCCTGTTTTCTGCCCCATGCTTTTCTAAAAATGTGCCAATAGCATAAAAGTAGGCCGTCTATTTGTTTTTTTCTTAGTTCTATGCCCTGCAGTGTCCAACAAATTGCCCTTCATTCCGAGGGCTCATAAATAAGCTTAAATGAATTCAATCATATGAACACCCGTGAAATCAAAACAGTGGAACAGAAGTTCAAGATAAGGCACAAAAACCAAAAAGGAAGATTGTTTTCAGAATGCAATAGGAAAAATCAATAAGAAACAGCAGAAGCCCTAAAAAATAAAAGGAGGCATTAGACTTCGGGATGGTTGTAGCAATTGGAGGATCAGGACAAAGTGGGTGTTTATTTTATTCAACACTCAAATATTAGTCAAGTGCAAGGTAACATGATGAACACTGGTTGACCATGTTAATAAGACAATCATCTTCCCTGACCTCCTTCAGATGTTGCCTAGTGGAAAGTACAGTGAAGGAAAACAACATTGTACTTACGTAGATGGTAATGGGTGGACAAAGGGTGTGGTGGACAGCTAGGGTGTCTGTGATTAGTTGATGTTTATTCTGATACCTAACAGGTAAGAAGCAAAAAGAACAACCATCCAAAAGTGGAAAGAAATAAATTCCAAGCAGAGTGAACATGTGCCAAGTTCCTGTGGTGAGAGAAAGCTTGGAAGGTCCATAGAACTAGAAATAAAAGCCAGTGAAACTGGAGGGGTGAATGAGAAGGGGCTTGGCAGAAGTTATATTTGGAGGAAAAGGCAATGACAAGATAACACAGAGCCTTGAAAACCAAGGTAAGGATTTTATCCCAAATATAATAGGAGAATTGTCCATCTCTTTCAAGTGCACCAGAGTTCATGATCTAATTTAACATAAGAGGAAAAAAAAAACCTACCTGGTTGCCATACAAAGGTTAGATTTTAGGGAAACAAGGCAGAAGTGGGAAAGCCAATTTGAAGGCCATTGCAGAGAAGACAGTGATGAGTACAGCTCTTTGGTTGTACAGCATTTACTGAAGAATTGGATGGGGAAGAAGAGAGTGAGGAAAGTAATGAACCAGAGCTGAATTTTAGGTTCCAGGCTTGAGAAACCAGATAAAAGTTAGTGTATTTACTAATATGGGAAATTCAGGAAAAGGAAGAACAAACCAAATTTGGGTGGAAGTATGAATCAATAGCCGAACTTTAAATATGCTCATGTGAAGACTTTCACATGATTTCCAAGTAGACATATCTATAGATATTAATTTAGAAATCAACAGAGATGTCTTGGCTGAGGTATTAATTTGGAAATCATCTACTCAATATAGGTATTTAAAGAAATAAAAATGTGTGAGATCATGCAGAGACAGAAGAGAAGAAGGTGAATATACAAGTTCGAAGAGCAATGCCATGGCCATCACTATCAGGTGATTTATTTCTACCCCGGGTAAAACCTTCTTAGACACTTCAAACTAGGGTCAGCTACATGGAACAGGGTATGGTCTTCCAGTGGAAAGAAGAGACTCTTTGCTAACTGGCTGGGGACATATGCTTCCAGAAAACAATATCAGATCTTAATCATTTGAAGTTTTTAATCTTAGTATTGCCAACATAGCTTTTGATTAAGAAGCTTAATCTTACTCTATATCTGAGGCTCTATCTTACTCTAAATCTGAAGTTCTATCTTACTCTAAATCTGAAATCTGGGCAAGAGGAAACCTTTTGTCTGTATAAACATTCATGCTATGTGCCACTCCTATAAAAGTAAAAAGATTTCTGGTTACAATTAGTTAAAATTTCTAATGAAACTGTCCTTTGAGCCCCAAGTCGCATACTCTCCCAACGCTTTTTCAGTGTGGTTTCCTTCCTCGATCAAATCTCAAGGAGGGATCCAAATTATTCTGACACAGTTAAATATGCCTGATAACTTTTAACATATTACTCCTCCCTGAAGAATTTTTACAACAAAAATTTAGAAAGTTATGATGCTATTAAAAACATTAAAGACGGGATTCAAGCCTTCAATGGTAGAGTTTCAGATGACTGCATTTAGGAAAGATTATTCAGGATGGAACAGGGTTTTTTACTACTGTTGCTTTCATCATTTTCTGTTAAACATTAACATTCTCTGTGAAAAACACATTTTGGAAGCAGAGAATACAGATTTAGCTGAAATGCCTATCTTAGATATCAGATCTCCTTCACTGGTATAAAGTCAAGTTATCCCGGCTCAACTGAATTCTGTGTAAAGATAAAAATGAGGTGTCAGACTTTCACTCAACAAATTGATTCTTTTTTCTTTAAGAACTGAAAAGTATGTCTCTCATGGCATAAACATCATGATGATGTTTAAGTTTTTTTTTTTATTTATGCATTCATTTTTCTCACTCTGAAAAAGGATTTGAGATTACTTTAGTAATTGCCTTTAACACTCTTCCTCTTCGGAGGAAGCAACACACACTAGAAAGTACTGGATTTAAAATACAGCAGAAGCTCTGTTATTTGAAACACAGTTCAAGCCAACACAGACAATAAAGCCATTGGCTGGAATAAAATTTAACTGACCCTTTCAAGGTTGAAAAAGATCTTCAATCAAAATGCTTCCCTCTCAGTGGAGGAAGAGCTCTGCATTGCACTGATTTAATAGTAAAACCTACTGAAATACCTCTCACTGGGGAAACATAAGCTAAAACAAAAACACCAACAGTAAAAACCCACTACAACTGTGGCTAAGTAGACTTGTTGAGTTGTATTTCTCTACTTCAAAGGATACTACAGTTGAGAAGTTTTTTTGTTTGTTTTGTTTTCAAGTACAACAGTTCAGATGGACAAAATAATCATTTTTTTAAGAACAATGTTATTTGTTACTCCTGTTTTGGTTAAACTTACTCAGTTGACATTCAACCTAAGGTTTTAGACTTTTGTTACATCATGTAGAAATTAAAAGGTTTTATATGAAAAATAGACAAATAGAGTATTTTTGAAATAAAAGATATGTATGTTTTGCTCTAAAGTATAAGAAATGAGTTTCAATGAAAATGGTGTTAACTCATGCTTCCTGAGAAATGGAAAAAAAAATTCTCTGGAAGTTGAGAACATGATTGTTCATCAAAATGAATTATCTTCTACAGACTCTATTTAGTTTTCTAATCTCTTGTAAACTTTCGCCACAATCACAGCCAGTGCACAGAGCTAGCAAGCTGGACACATTGAAATCAATGGGTGGTTTGAATTGATTCAACAAGATGAGACTGATGTGTCTTTTTTATTTCAAATTAAGAACAACAAAAATTATCGCTTTATTTCTACTGATTCGAGATGGAATCAAATCTTATAGGTTCACAAACCCCTCACAAAGGAATGTTAATAGAAGCCATAATTTGGACACCTTCTCAAATTGTGGGAAGCAAGTCAGAGGCCACACAACAAACCCAGCTCCATTATTAATTTCACACTTGAGTAGAACCACACAGTTAAGCATTCACTGAATTCAAATCACAGCAGACTATTGGTTTGTGATAACCAAAAAGGAAATTTAAGTTTTAAAAAAGAAAACTATAGAATATAGGGCTTTCTATCATAAAAGACACTTTTACCAAAATGTATATTTATCTGATTTAGTACAGAATAAGAACTGCGAAAGAGGCCAAAGTTTATACTAACTGAGTAAATTAAAGTATAAAAGTAGTTTTCCAGATAATTCTCTGACTATTCCTCTTGCCTGAATCCTGAATTAGGATACAAGAATTCTCCCTTCTTTCTTTTTTTTCAATCCCTAATTTTCATAATTATTTTTGCAGTTTGCTCAGTTATTCACTTTGGTAATGTGGCTCTCTCCCAATTATCAGATTCTTTCAAATAATTTTGTGATCCCCAAAATTCTCATAGAAAACATTGTATTAATAGAACAGGAGATTACCATTAAACATTGCCTTGCATTATGAATAAGAAGCAATACATTCACTGACTGAACTGTTACATAAATAGACAATGCTAGTTTAGCATTGGTTGTACTGGCTTAGCAAAACATATAGTGAATGGAAGAAAGGGAAAAATTAACCAGGAAAAAACCGTGTTTGCCAATTGATTAAAAACGAATACGTTTTTCAAAGTAATATCTAGGCAATTTTAACGTAAGAGTTTCACCTGATGAAATAGCTGCTTTAAACGTGAAACCTAACAACTTGTACACACACACAAACACACACGCTTTCACACATTTATCTTTTGTTTATGTCTTTGTCTTAACCCTGATTCTGTTTCTGTTTCAGGCCCATCAGTGCAATCCTTTGGTGGTTTGAATTTTCTAGTTATCAAGCATGAGAAATGGACTCATGTCCTCTTAGCATGTTACTTTCTTTGTACAAAGAAAAAAATGTTTTAGTCTAGATCAACGTTCTCTTTTCTACACTGATATCTACAGCTGTGCCCATCCATCAGATGAGTAGGTGTTGTTAGCACAGATGTTAACCACAGCAAAAAAAATAAAAACTACTAGTTTAAAAAAGTTGAATGGTCCTCAAAGCTGTACATGGCTTGAGCATTTTTAAAGTTTGTTTCAAGCAAAGCCATTTACCAAGGTATAATTGGAAGTATGATAACTCAAAACTCAAATATTGCAAAACAAAAATAAAACACATTTTAACTTAAAATGCCCAGTTTTCAACTTCAATTTATGTGTAGAAATATGATCTATTAAGTTGTCCTTATGAGAAAAAGCACATTTTAGTTGAAAAATATTTTAAAGAGAATTCAGCAATAAATAGGGTAATGTATGTCCAGGAAAGAATACCCACCAAAAAAAGTACAGTTGATTGAATTCCATATAAACAAATATGTATGTGTATATATACACACATTTTAAGAGGTGTTATCTATGTATTACTTTTGAAGTTGAATTAAATTACAGTAGCAACATGTAGTACAACGTTACTCAACCATGCTTCTACTATTTTCTTTCTTTTTTTTTTTTCTTTATTATAAAGATGTAGGGAACAATTCAGGAATATGCATACCACTGTTCATTATTCAGGTATCCTTGTTGATGAGGTTTGCCCCTCCCTTTCCTGGCAGTTTCCCTCAACTGTCAATCCTTCCCTCCCCCCTTGGCAGTTTCCCACTACTGCTAATCCCTTCCTTACACTGTTACCATTTTCTTTTACTGTCCTGCCTGTCACATAATGATGCTAGCATTCATTTGATTAACGTCCTATTTTGAGTGAACATCATACTTACAATGTGTATACATTTTTTTTGGCACCCCGTAGATACATTAGTGCACTGGGAGAGTTCTGAAATCACTTTTTAACAGATTTACTAGTGGACTTGTTGCCTCCTTGCCTCATACTGTGAGAAGTTACCTAGCCCACATTAATTCTTACCCTTAAGACTGTTTTTAAGATTTATGAATGTATTTTGAGCTGCTGTGATTGCCATTTGATTTAAGATTTGTTTAATGAATATGCTAGTAATATGCACAGTGCAGGCACTCAGAAGCAGAGAACATATTATTTTCAAATGATTTCCATCAAAATACAGAGAGATGTGAAGGTGGGATTAAAACAGTGCTCCATTACATACCATACCCTTATTTGTCTCTCCTCCCCTTCACTCCCTAGACCTTCCTCTGCCCATGGTCCTTTGTCAGAGCCCACCTCGTAGGCGTATTATGCTTTACTACGGCTTGCTGTGGAAAGTCTTTGATCTATGAGCCCACTGGTGCTTATGTTCTATAAATTTTCATGAGAAATCAATGATGGTATTTTTTTCTAAAGAAATCTGGGGAAGCTAAGCATTTAAAGGTGGTTATTGACCGCTCTGGCAGTACTTAAATTAGAGAAGTTTAAACATTTTACAACGGCCTTTCATATTTTCACTTCATAACATAGTTTTTAAGTTTACAGAGAAGACATGTTGACAAAGTATTTACATAATAAGAGAAGAGGATTGCACAAACAGCACTAATCAATTCCCTTCAGCATGCATCCACTCCAGTCTTTTGACAGTAAAGGCATACAGCCACCACTCAGATCTTGTTTAAACTATCAGGAAGCCTCAGACACCTTTCTGACAGTAGGAAGATCTCTGAAGATTTGACCAAATAGATAAAGCCATGAGGCGTATTCAAAATATCATCAGATAACATTATTACATTTGCTATTGTTCTAAAGAGTTGAAAAGAATATGAAATGAAGGAATGCAGGAACCCCAAAATTTTGAAGGTTTTTATCACTTACAAAGGGAACCATTTAAAGTGAAAGAAATGCAGAGTAATCAAGCAATGTAGCATCTTAGGTGGGAGTTTCAGATTTCCATGAGTAGACTCGGAAAACAGACTTCTGGGGCTCATAGGGATATACCTCTAAATATGAGAGATTATAAATGGAACTTAGGAATCTCATCAATATCACGAAAAAAGAGTCCAGTGAGTATTCTGTCAAATGTCTCTTGTCACTATACAATGATAACCAAATGAAAAGGTATCTCCAAATAGTTTGAGATTATAAAATTGTTTATTTAATGAATAGGGCTTTTTCAACACAGAGAAGATGAAATTCAATATAATAAAGCCCTAAGAAAATCAAAACTCTGGTGTTAATATTTTTATATTAGGACATTTGGGCTTTGGTCTCTCTGATTCGTAGTGTTCAGGATACTTTGTCTTATTAAAATAACAGATAATTTTGTAATTCCAATGTAATATATGTTGTTAAATAATTGATTTCAGCTTGTGATTTAAAGTTAAAAAATATAAGTCAAACACGAATGAAAATTATAGAATATTTAATGAAACATACGATAACCATTTTAATAAGCTTAATTTATTTGTTATGTATTACTTGAGTACTTCAAAGTTGGTTAGTCAGAAAATTAAGTTACCTTAAAAGTATTTTCAAATATATTGTATTTGTGAATTTTTAAAAAATATTTACTAATCTTTACATTTTAAATAGTATCAACCATTAATTACAGACCTCTTCAAAGTATTGTTACATTTTTCTAAATATATGAAGTAAGATTTACAAGCCTAAAAAAGAACTAAATTTGAAAATTTGTAACGTTAATAAATTTAATACTAATTTTTTAAACAGAAAATATTGACTAATTATTTTGTGTGTGCACACATAAGTTTAAGAAAATTCTCAAAAGTGTCTAAACAGTCACATTCAAGACAATGGCTTTTAGGGCAATGATAAAGAACATTTGAATTTATTTTTTTCCTTAGAGGTACCTAACATGCCAAGCCTACACAACAAAAAGTGAACAAAAATCGTTTGATATTAGCAATTTGTTTTGTTTTGTTTATTTTTTAAATGAAAACATTTTACTTAATGATTTATAACTTTTTTATTTCCATAGCTTTAGGATTTTTGGTTTAGGTTTTTGGTTTTATTTCAAAAGTTTTAGGGTTTAGGTACAAGTCTTGTTTATTACATGGATGAATTGTATGGTGGTGAAGTCTGGACTTTTAGTGTACCCATCACCCGAATAGTGTACATTGTTGCCAAGAGATGGTTCTTCATCCCTCATTCCATTTCCATTCTACTTCCTTCTGAATCTCCAATGCCCATTATACACCACTCTTTGTGGATCCATAGCTTAGCTCCTACTTAAAAGTGGGAGCATGCAATATTTGGTTTTCCATTCTAGAGTTACTTCACTTAGAAAAATAGCCTCTGGCCTCATCCAAGTTACTGCAAAACACATTATTTTATTCTTGTTTATGGATGAATTGTATTCTATAGTATGTATGAGTATATACACATGCACTCACATTTTCCTTATCCACTCATCAGTTGATGGCTACTTAGGTTGATTCCACATTTTTGCAAATGTGAATTGTGCTGCAATAAACTTATGAGTATGGGTGTCTTCTTTGTTTAATGATTTATAGTTCCTTGAGTAAATACCCAGCAGTGGAAGTGTTGGATCAAATGATAGATCTACTTTAAGTTCTTTGAGAAATTTCCACATTGTTTCCCATAAGTTGTACTAATTTACATTTCTACCAACAATGTATAAGCACCCTCTTTTCACTGCATTCGTGCCAGCATCTATGTTTTGTTTTGTTTTGTTTTTTTACTTTTTAATAATGACCATTCTGACTTAGGCAAGGTGGTATTTCATTGTGGTTTTAATTTTCATTTAAATTGTTTATGTCACAATGTCAACATGAGAAGTTACCTAGCTACATTCATTTTTTTGCCCTTCACTTGGTCAAATGAAATTGTATGAACCCTGTAACATCTGATGCTATTAATTACCTGGCTTGCCTTACTATACTCTAATTCTGCATTTCACTTAGAATTTAGTAAACATAAATTTTGGATATGGTCGGTATGTGTATAGTTGAAGCTCTATTATCATTGTGATGGGGACAATAGTTCATCAGTTAACTCAAACCAAAAAGATGCAAGCAAATACAGTAAGTCCCCTACATATGAACAAGTTTTATTCTGAGAGCACATTCATAAGTCTAATTTGTTTGAAAGACCAACAAATTTAGCCTAGGTACCCAACTAACATAATCGACTACATACTTCTATAATGTAATAGTTTTATAACACTTCTCATACAAGTAATGCATAAAAGACAAACAAAAAAACTTTTTTTATCTTACAGTGTAGTACCTAGAAAAATATAGTAGTACAGTACTGCATAACAGCTGGCATACTCAGGTTGGCATTGAGTGAACAGGCAAGGAGAGTTACTGACTGGAGGAAGAAGAAGAGGTGGGGGGAGATGGTAGAGCTGAAGGATTGTCAGCAATTAGGAGACAGAGGACAAGCTGCAATTTCACTCATGCCTGACATTGATGGCACAGGTCCTTGAAAAAATCATTAAGTTGGTGGGTAGTAGCTCTTTTTTTCTTGCTGTAGATAACATGGTAGCACTGGACTTCATCCTGAACTGCTTCTGCAACCTTTGTGTACCATTATATGTTTGGATCCTGTGCTTCAAAAATTAACAGATGCACGTTTGAGCCTTTGAAAGTTCACAATTTGAAGGTTCATATGTAGGGGACTTACTGTAATTATTAAAAATAATTAAATTTTATTTTTGTTTTAACATAAATATGCAATTTTATTTCTCTTTATTTACATCTAGGTATTTTGTTGATTATAAATCAACAGATTAATATTCTCCGGAAATTCACTATCTAAAATTTCCAGTTTTATTTTTTTTGATTAAAATACTAGCCTAGCATTCAGAATATGGAACCTGTTAGCTGGTATTCCTTAGCTCCTTCTTGCTCATCTCTAAAGAGTCTATTTTTCTGTCAGTGGTTCACCTTTGTTAAATCTTTCCATAGCATTCAAAATGGTTTTCGCAGAAACAAAAATAGTTGATTGTATCAAGATACATAACTAGATATGTACATATATCATGACATGTAATGAAAGTGTATATTATAGAATCCTAAGGAAATGTAACTTTCTTTTTTTTTTTTTTTTTTTTTTTTGAGAAAGCAAGTTTTATTAAGAGGACAGAAAAGCTCCCAGAATAGGAGAGGATCTGAGAGGTTGCCCAGGAAATTTAACTTTCTTATTTCTGTCCCCATAGCAATAGAATAAAGAGATAATTTTATAATTTAATTTGTTCAAACTGATTTCTACCCATTTTGGCATGGGAAGGAAGGAAGGAAAGAAGGAAGGAAAGAGGGCGGGCAGGCAGGCAGGCAGGCTGGCTTCATGTGAGTTTAAGCTGCACTATTTTTGACCTATGTTATAATGCGCAATGTCAAATATCATATGTACAAGAGTGATGTGCTAGGACCAGCTTACACAGATTAACAAGAGTAAATTTGGAAACCAATTGCTAAACACAGGCATTATCAAAATTTAATTGTAAAAACTTGCATAAATTGCAATAAAAGCAAAAGAAGTAAATACTCAAAATATATGACTTTCTACCAAGTCTACTAAAAGTATTCCAAGCAATCGAGAAGGATGGACTCCTCCCTAACTCATTCTACAAAGTCAATATCATCCTGATGATAAAAAATGGCAGACACAACAAAGAAATAAAACTACAGATTGATATTCCTGATGAATATAGATGCAGAAATCCTCAAAAAATACTAGCAAACCATATCCAACAGTACATTATGACGATCACTCATCATGACCAATTGAACTTTATTCCCAGGATGCAAGTCTGGTTCAACATATGAAAATTAATAAATATAATTAATAAATATAAATTACATAAACAGAAGTATAACCAAGAACCACATGAGTATCTCAACAGATGCATAAAAAGTATTTGATAAAATCCAAAATTTCTTCATGGAAGTAACCCTCAACCATCTAGGCATCAAAAGATCATTCCTCAAAATAATAAGAGAAATTTATGACAAACCCACAGCCAACATTATACTTAATGGGCAGAAGTTGGAAGCATTCCAGCTAAGAACCAGAGGAAGACAAGGATGCCCACTCTCACCACTACTATTTAACATAGTACTGGAAGTCCTAGGCAGAGCAATCAGGTAAGAAAAATAGAATAGAGGTATCCAAATAGGAAAAAAAAGAAGTTAAATTATTTCTCTTTACAGAGGATATGATTTATACCTAGAAAACCCAAAAGTTTCTACAAAAAAACAAAAAAATGCCTAGCACTGATAAACGACTTCAGTAAAATCTCAGTATACAAAATCAATGTTCAAGAAATCTAGGCACCAACAACAAACAGGCTGAGAACCAAATAAAAGGCACAATCCCATTCATGACATCCACAAGAAAATAAAATAAAAGAAAATGCTTCAACATCTAACCAAAGAGGTGAAAGATCTCTACAACAAGAATTACAAAATATTGCTGAAAAAAATCAAAGATGACACAAATGGAAAGCTACTTCATGCTCATAGATTGGAAGAATCAATATCATTAAGATGCCCATACTGCCCAAAGCAATCTACAGATTCAATGCAATCCCTATCAAACTTAAAGCAAGACTTTTCACAGACCTGGAAACTTATATTTATGTGGAAGAAAAAAAGAGACTGGCCAGCAAAAGCAATCCTCAACAAAAAGAACAAAGCCACAGGCATCACACTACCAGACTTCAAACTCTACTCTAAGGCTACAATAACCAAAACAGCATGGCACTGGTACAAAAATAGACACATAAACCAATGAAACAGAATAGAGAACTCAGAGATAAAATCACTGGCCTGCAACCAACTCATCTTTGACAAAGCTGGCAAAAACAAACATTGGAGAAAGGACACCCTATTCAACAAATGGTTCTTGGAAAACTGGTTAACCAAATGCAGAAGAATGAAACTGGACCCCTATCTATCACCACATACAAAAAATAACTAAAAATGCACTCAAGACTTAACCATAAGACTTCAAACTGTAAAAATCTTACAAGAAAACCTAGGGAACAGTCTCTTAGACATCAGCCTACTCAATAAATTCATGATCAGCTTCACAAAGGGAAAGCCACAAAAACTAAAATTGACAAATAGAACTTTATCAAGATAAAAAAACTTCTGCACAGCAAAAGAATTTATTTACAGAGTAAAGAGACAATCCTCAGAATAGGAAAGAATATTTGCAAGCTATGTATCCAACAAAAGCCTAATATCCAGAATCTACAAGAAACTCAAACAAATTGACAGAAAACAACCAAATAACCCCATTAAAAGTGGGCCAAAGACATGAACAGACACTTTTCAAAGGAAAACATACAAGCAACCAACAAACATTGGAAAAAATACTCAACATCACTATTATCAGAGAAATGAAAATCAAAACTACAAGGAGATACCATTTTCCACTAGTAAAAATGGATATTTTATAAGTTAGAAAACAACAAATGTTGATAAGGCTCCAGAGAAAAGAGAACAATTGGACACTGTGAGAATGTAAGCTAGTTCAACCACTGTGGAAAACAATTTGGGGATTTCTCCAATAACTAAAAATATAACTACTATTCAACCTGGCAACCCCACTACTGAGTATATACTCAAAGGAACATGAATATTCTATCCAAAAAGACACCTGCACTCGTGTGTTTAATGCAGCACTATTTACAATAGCAAAAACATGGGCCCAACCCAGGTACTCATCAACAGTGGACTGGATGAAGAAAATGTGGTACATATATACACCACGGAATATTACACAGTCACAAAAAATAATGTCATTTGCAGCAACATGGGTGCAGCTGGAGGCCATCATTCTAAGCAGATTATTGCAGAAAAAGAGAGAAACTGAATACCACTTGTTCTCACTTGTAAATGGGATCTAACCATAGGGTACACACAGGCACAAGGAACAACAGACACTGGGGATTACTAAAGGGGGAAGAGAGGGAGAGGGAATAAGATCTGAGAAATCACCCATCAGGTACCATGCTCACCACTGGAGTGGGGGGCCATTAGAAGCCCAAACTTGGTTATCACTCATTATACCGATATAACAAATCTTTACATGTACCCTAGGATCTAAAATAAAATAAAATAAATTAATTTTTTAAAAAACTTATCACTTCCCAATTGTTTCACTATATTTTACTATTATATAGGCTCTTGAAGTTACTGACACTTACTGTATCTTTATGATAAAAATATAATGGCATTCTACTGAGCATTTCTTTCCAACTCTATGTTCAGTGATGTGGTACCTTGAAACTGGCCATGGTGGAAGAATTTATAACAAGAAAATCAGCAAATGCAACAAATCAGGTAGTTCCTTAAGAGAAAGGTGGAGTAGGGAAAAATCTATTATACATTCACCAAAAAAGATACCTGCACATGCATGTTTGTTGCAGCTCTATTCACAATAGCAAAAACATGGAACCAACCATGCTGCCCATCGAAGCTGGACTGGATTAAAAAAATGTGGTACATATTCACAATGGAATATTTTGCAGCCATAAAGGACAAACATATGGACTTCACAGCAACTTGGATGGATTTAGAGTCCATCATATTCAGTGATCTATCACAGAAACAAAGATCAGAGTACACCCATATGTTCTCACTCATAAGCAGACCTTGAACAATTGTCATAATACTATAAGAAAGGGATTGGCAGTAGTGGGAAACTGCCACGGGAGGGGGGATGGGATTGGCACTTGAGGGAAACTGCCACGGGAGGGAGGAGCACACCTCATTAACAAGAGTACCTGCATGATGAACATTTGTATGCCTAACCCTAATTGTACCCCACATCTTTAAAATAAAATTTTTAAAAAACATTCACCGGCATACCATTGTATATAGAGCATAATATATTACTAAAATACATACTATGATATATTTTTACATACTCTTAAGTATCAAAAGTAATTTTGGGAGAGTAAACTCTCAAAATGTTTCAAAAAGTTTATTTCTAATGTGTTACCC